>JABJVR010006543.1:0-12361 GCA_025773905.1 Chitala chitala
TGGCACCAACAACCATTCCACGTTCAAAGTCACTTAAATCCCCTTTCTTCCCCATTCTGATGCTCGGTTTGAACTTCTGAAAGTCGTCTTCACCATATCTAGATGGCTAAATGCATTGAGTTGCTGCCATGTGAATGGCTGATTAGCAATTTGTGTTACCAAGGAATTGAACAGGTGTGCCTAATAAAGTGGCCGGTGAGTGTAATGTCCACTGGTAGCCTAGGAATAAAGCCAAAATAAGGAAAATGTGTGTTTAATGGATTATCTCAATATATCCTTAAGAGGAACAGAATGAAACATATTATCCAATGTACAATTAAACTACTCTGTGATACAATTATCACCTTCTACTTCCTCTTTTGGCAGCTCCCTCTAGGGGTAGCCACAGCGGATCATCTTTTTCCATACTAACCTGTTCTCTGCAGCTTCCTCTGTCACCCCAACTTCTTTCATGTCCTCCTTCACTGCATCCATAAACCTCTTCTTTCCTCAACATTCTTTTGCCTATATACTCTGTATCCCTCCTCTGCACGTGTACAAACCATCTAAGTCTCGCCTCTCTCACTTTGTCTCCGAACTGTCCTACCTGTGCCGCCCCCCTAATATGCTCATTTTTAATCCTGTCCAATCTCGTCACTCCCAAAGAAAACCTCAGCATTTTCAACTCTGCTACCTCCAACTCTGCCTCCTGTCTTTTTGTCAGTGTCACTGTCTCCAGCCCTTACAATATGGTCTCACTACCATCTTGTAAATCTTCCCTTTCACTCTTGCAGCTATCCTATCACAGATTACTCATGACACTCTTCTACTCCCACTCCATCCTGCCTGTACTCTCTTCTTCACTTTTCTACTACACTCCCCATTACTTTGACCCTAAGTATTTAAACTCATTCACCTTTGCTACTTCTGTTCCTTGCAACTGCACCATTCCACCACTCTCTCATTTACACACGTGCTCGGTTTTGCTCCTACTAACATTTCCCTTCTCTCCAGTGCATACCTCCACCTCTCCAGGTTAATTTCCACTTGTTCCCTACCTTCACTACAGATCACAATGTCATCTGCAAACATCATAGTCCATGGAGACTCCTGTCTGACCTCATCCATCAACCTGTCCATCACCATTGCAAACAAGAAGGGGTTGAGAGCCGATCCTTGATGCAGTCCCACCTCTACCTTGAACCAGTCCGTCATTCCTACTGCACACCTCTCTGCTATCATGTTGTCCTCATACATGTCCTGTACCACCCTCACATACTTCTCTGCTGCTCCTGACTTCCTCATACAGTACCACAGCTCCTCTCTTGGCACTCTGTCATGTGCTTTTTCTAAATCCACAAACACACTGTACGGCTCCTTCTGACCCTCTCTGTACTTCTCCATCAACATTCTCAAAGCAAACACTGCATCTGTGGTGACTTTTCTTCGCATGAACCATATTGCTGCTCACTGATTGTCACCTCACGTCTCAACCTAGCTTCCACTACTCTTTCCCATAGCTTCATAGTGTGGCTGATCAACTTTATGCCTCTGTAATTGCTACAGCTCTGTGCATCTCTCCTTTGTTGTTGAATATCGGAACCAGTACACTTTTTCTCCACTCATCAGACATCCTCTCACTTTTCAGAATGTTGTTAAACAATCTGGTTAATCACTTCACGGCCGCCTCTCCTAAACATTTCCATACCTCCACTGGTATATCACCTGGACCAACTGCCTTTTCCATTTTTCCTCCTCTTCCTTTCCACCATTGCAACACACTCTCCTCACCTGTTAACACTTTCCCTTCTGGGTCCTTTATCATCCTAACCTGTAGCAAATCCTTTCCAGCATGATCCCTTTGCCTGGCCAGTCGGTACAAGTTCTTTTCTCCTTCCTTAGTGTTGAACTTCTCATACAACTAGTTATATGCCTTTTCCTTAGCCACCTCTCTCTTTGCCTTGTTCCATGTTTCCTTGTACTCCTGCTTACTGATCTCATTTCTCCTATTATCCCAATTCTTTTTCGCCTGCCTCTTTCCCTTTATGCTTTCCTGGACTTCCTCATTCCACCAGCAAGTCTCTATGTCTCCCTTTCTCTATCCAGATGTCATGCCTAATATCTTCCTATCTGTTTCCCTCACCGCTTCTGCAGTAGTTGCCCAGTCATTCTGTACCTCCTTGTGTCCACCCAACATCTTGCTGACCTCCTCCCTGAATTTCACACAAAGGGCTTCCTCTTTCAGTTTCCACCATCTGATCCTTGATTCAGTCCTCCCCCTCTTTCTCTTCCTAACCTCCAAGGTCATTTTACAGACTACCACACGATGCTGTCTAGCTATGTTGTCCCCTGTCACCATCTTACAGTCCTTAATCTTTCTCAAGTTGCATCTCATGCATAGGATATAGTCCACCTTCCCCCACTCTTATAGGTCACCTGATGCACTTGTAATACAATTATCATAAAGGATGGTAAACTTTTGTGTGAGTTCACAATACTGGGCAGATGAAGAAGCTCAAACATAACTTGTTGTCAAAATATGACATAGATATCAGAAAAAAAAAATCCCAGAGTGTTTTGTGATCTGGCTATGGCATGTAAAGCATGAGCAAGGACTCTGCATGTTGGTTAGTCTAGAACAGACCTAGGCATCGTACGGCCCACAGGCCACATCCAGCCCTTTGCCTGATCAGCCCATGCTAAGTCATTGGGAAATTAGGAATTGAGCAAAAATAGTGCACTTTATGCACATGGACTTTGAATTATTTACTAAAGTCAAAGGTAAAGCCGTGTGCTTAGTGTGTGGAGATCAGGTTGCTGTGTGTAAGCATTACAATTTAAATCGCCATTACAATGTGGTGATTAGACTACAAGCAGAACAGCAGCAGCACTTTGTATAAAGTTAATTAAATTCTTATTGTTCATTAAATGATGATTTGGTGTTGGCTTTTATACCATGCATGTTTCATATTTTCATTGCCGAATCTTAATATCTACTCTTACCTGTAGAAGTTTATCCAAAGTATGCAATTTACTGCTTTTTTATAGAGTGATAAAATGAATATTAAGCAGAATTGAGTTCAGCCTATTAACCGGAGCCTCCACAACAGGCCCAGTCTCTAATGTGGCCCCTTGGCAAAATTAATTAGCCACCCCTGGTCTAGAAAGTCTCTGGTATATCACATACTGAAATCTTTCCTGCTTGGAAACTGGACTTCTAATAATACTGTTGATAACTTCTGTCACATTCAGTAATTTATGGATCTCTCCATCAGCTTCCTGGTTCTCTTTTACAAAAAAATTCTCTGACAATAGCAAAACAACTAAAAGCGTAGAAGTTACAGGACTTTGCTGTTGACTCAGCTGTCGATCTTAAGTAAAGAATAAGAGCAAAGTTCCCCGATGACATGACAGTTGCTCAACATACACAGCTTTAACTAAATTACTCTGAATTCTGTTCCCTCAATCTCTCACACGATGCAGGGGAAGCTCAAAGGAGCAACAGGTTTAGTAGCAAAGAGGGTTTTATTCAAGGGAAATAACATTCAAAGGTGCATACAAGTAACTCAACAGGAGTATACACTTGAAATATAAAAAACAAGACTAGGGTCAGGGCAGACCAGTGCAGGAAGGAAGCACACTGAAGCACCACATAGGCAGTCTGACAAGCGACGAGCGACAACGGAGATAAGAGTGGAAAGGCTTTCGACAGGAAAAAGAGAGAACTAGATCCAGATGTAAACACTAATAAAATCAGAAGTGAAACCAGAATGAGTGAAACATGGAAAAACGCAGGACTAGATAGGAAAGGGAACATAGAGAACATAGAAAATAGACAGGGCTAGACCAGAAAAATTACACAATCTAGTCACAATGTACCTTACAAAAACCGCTGTAGTTTCCTACAAGATCTGGCTAATTCCCTTGTCATTATATTTGAAGATTATGACAGACCTTAATAATATCCAACACTTTCTCATGCAGGTCATTGAACAGTATTGTTGTGGGTTTCCTGACTGCTGCAAAAGTACTCTAGGAAGGTGACAGTTCTCAGAATAGCAACTGGCAGAACCGAAATTTCACTGATTAATAGTGAATAGTGACTAATTTACATATTATTTGATAATTGACATATTTAGAATATATTCCACATTTACCAGAATAAAGTGTTTCTGAAAGTAGTACAATTTAATTACAGCAATAACTACAGTAGAAATAATATCGCATTTTGTGGATTTGCACATTTCTAGTCCTACCAGTAAACTTTGGCTGCTTTGAGCTACCTCTAAATATATTGTGATCTGAAACATCTTAAGTGGTCTGGTCAAAGCAATAATATATTATTTATTATCCCCCCCCAGGAATATGTCTGTAATTAAAGGAACCACCTTTGGCGTTTAGACTTAAAATAAAACCATAGACTTAAAAATAAAACCCTAATATATACTATATATTAGGTTGGTTGTTATACATCTTATTAAAGCACCCTCCTGTCTGTCAATGGAATTAAGATTCATGGTTTGAAGACAAATAAACACCCCATAAGACTGACTGTTAGAGAGTTTAGTACCCAGCACATCCTATGGTAATTCAGGAACATTTGTCACTTTGAAAAATCAGGACATGCATGTATTTACTACAATAGTTAAACAGCCTGAAAAAAAAAACCCATACATATGTGGGTACAGCAACTTTCTAGTTTCCTACCTTAAAATAGTGGAAAAATCACTACAAAGATGGTGGCATTATGCTAAACTAAACATAATATGGTTTACAAAGACACTACTGCCCTGTGGTGGGTTGGCGCCCTGCCCTGGGTGTCCCCTGCCCTGCGCCCTATGTACTCTGGGATGGGCTCCAGGTTTCCCCGCGACCCTCACCAGGAATAAGCGGTTAAGATAATGGATGGATGGATGGAAGACACTACCCAGCCAACTTAGTAACTAGCTGATTTGGTTAGTGGACCAGAATTTCATGTTTGCTACCTTATGTTAATTTCTCATCCCGTCAGACTAATATTGCTCCTCATGTGCAAGCAAGCTAAATTCAAGCTGATTGCAGGCCTTGTGCCACACCCTCACCAGTGGAGGATGGAGAGAGGAGGAGCCATCATAACTCAACAATAAGTTACCTGTCATGAGCCTGCCAAAACTGAAAAAACTTTTAGCTATTACCCTCAACAAAACACAAATAACTTAGTGGGTCAGAAAGTTTTTCATGGAAAAACAGCACCAAAAGAAAGTGGTTAACAAACAATGAAGAAATTAATGCATTTGTTTTGCTCTTTTTGCATGAAATTTGGAAATACCACTGACAGTACTCCTCTTACAACAGGAGTGTTAGGGTGTTTTTAAACCTGTAGTTCAAGTGCACTTGTCCGTATCGGCTGGCTAATTTTCATATTTGGTCTGTTTCTCCTTGGTTAGGTTTCTGTTCACACGGGAAAAATCCAAGCGAACCAAAATGCATCACCCTCAGTCACATGACACTGTTCTCATTGATTAAGAGTCTGATGAATAGCAACAGGAAAGACATTTCCTCTGCAACATGGAGAAATAGCACAACTGGCATATGCTCATAACTGTAGTAATTATCTGTAGTATTGCCTCAGTTTTTTTACTTTTACACAACACTGTTTAACAGACCATACAAACCCCTTCTCCTGAAACCATTGACTGAACATTTAGAGCACTTCAGTGTTTTTATAAGCTGTTTGTATGAGCTAACAGGTGTTCTCATTTTCCCAAATATCAAGAAGACAAAACACATTGTTACTAGTTCAAGTCGTTGTCCTACATACTGCTAGTGCTAGCTGTTTCATCTGTTCATGTTGGCTCTGCCATATTCCAACATTCAAAGTGTACCCGGCAAAGGGAATGGCTTAGCTCAAACTTGCAGTGTACTCTTTGTAGTTGGTCCAGATCAAGGTTGGATCACATTCACACCACACACAAAGTGCTCCAAGGTTCATTTAGGACCGGACTGAGACCAGCTTCAGTAAAGGGTCTTGGTGTGGTTCTTTTGGTCCACACCTGAATGCAATTGCTGTGTTCAGACCTGCCCAAATGATTTGCAACTAAAGGGAAAATGAACCAGAGTTCAAATCAACAGGATGCAATAAGGCAGGTGTGAAAGCACCCTTAGTTTGAAGGCATGCAAACAGATTTTGGCCCCTGTGCCTTGTGTTGTGTGTGTTTGTACATACACATGTCGTAGATCTTGGCCCCTGCGACTCTATGCTGTTTGCTGTATGTGATTTGCTGTTTTAGCCAATGTTGCTGGCCTCTGTTTTTTGTTGTTTATGCATTTTGGATGTCCTCATATATTACTGTTATTTTGTTACAAACTGTTTTAGAGAAACATCTTAAGTGGTCCAGTCAAAGCAATAAATGCCAGGGCCACATTTTGGTCCTAGTCTAGCCCTAGGTGTCTAGTTACATTTGAACCGAAGATCAGATCATGAAGTTAAGCAGGCACAATGAAAGTTGGTAGTACACATGTGAATACCATAATGTTCAGTCTTCAAGTCATAAAAGTTATTAAGGCAGGGCCCACTGGCATCATTTTTAAAGTGCAGTTAGTTTTAACTGGTCAACTGAAGACAGTCATTCTTCCAATGACAAAAAGACAAGCATTTTTCTATGGCAAACACAGTGAGATCATGTGGAATAATTAGATTTGCCACACATCCTACACACTTTGGGGCAGGGTAAGGCACTGACGTGTACAACTGTACAAAAAAAAAAAAAAATCAAAACCGACAACAAGGAATCCTCTCATAGACTAACGGGTTTCAAAATGGGAATCCAAAAACACCAAACATTTCAGTCATCAATCATAGCTGGATGTTGAAAATCTGATAAATCAGACTAAGATGACAACAACAAACAAAGGTGGGTTTTGGCTGAGGAACTGCAAGGCAAGACAAAGGGTGACCAGAAAGCTCAGAATTTATAATAACAGGATTGGTAATACATTGGAGTGCTTTTAGGCAGAGAAGGGTTTTAATAATGTCTGAAAGTGGAGTGTAAATCTGCAGGTGCACTAATGAGTAGCTAATTGTGAGCCACCTCAGCTGGGGTGTGACTTGGTGTTGAGTGGGTGTTACAACTACCGACAATTGGGATTTCATACTGTTGGATGAATAGTCAATGTAAACTCCTTATCCTCACACTGTAATCGTTAGTACTAAAACAGAGTAAGGCTGAGGCAGAGCATGTGAGACACACTGGGTATAGACTTCCAGCTCCACTGTACTTGGTTTCTGTCACTTCATTTGTGCTGCAGTTTTCTCCTGTGGCACGTGCTCATCAAGCCTATACTGAATCTCACCGTCTAACCATTTCTCCACAGGATTGACCTTAAAAACACTTAAAAGAGATGGGTTTGGGCAGTGCTTCTTAAACATTCACACTCAGCTATATTAATACTACATTTTTCTACCTCTTTGAAACTTATCAACCAGAATGAAATGCAATAAATATAGTTCACCTGAAAATTCTATAGCAAAATTAACAATACTGGTTGTAGAATTAATTCCTTAAAGTGTTGGTGAAATGTTTATAGCAATAATTGATAACAACAACAACAACAGTGGTGGCGTGGTGGTTAGCCCTGTTGCTTCACACCTCCAGGCCTGGGGCTTGATTCCCACCTTGGGTCTGTGTATGTGGAGTTTGCATGTTCTCCCTGTGTTTGATGGGTTTCCTCCTACAGTCTAAAGACATGCAGATTAGGTTGATTTGTGTCTCTAAATTGCCTGGTGTGTGTCTGTGTGTGTGCCCTGTGGTGGGTTGGCACCCCACCCTGGTGTCCCCTGCCCTGCACCCTATGTGTTCTGGGATGGGCTCCAGGCTTCCTGCAACCCTTAACAGGATGAAGTGGTATAGCAGATGACTGACAACAACACTAAACAAATTACTTTAAATATTACCTCATTTTAGACATATAATTATTATCGGTATCGCATTTCATCATCTTCAATGTTCTACAGAAGGACTTCTGTCCATCATGTTTACATGTGGTTTTAGCATCATCCCTCCCAGCTGCCATTATGCCGACTAATCTTTTTTGCCATTGTCTTAGCTTTGTGTTGTTCATTTTCTTATGACAGGAGCATTAAAAGGCTGAACTGGCTCTGTTGAGTGGATCACTGGACACCATTTTGTTTCAGGAAAGGAATGGTCTTGTTAGTAAAACATGCACATTGATTGCATGCTGATTTATTTTCATGTTTTGTTATAAAACATCTGGGATTTATCATGTTTTTCACACTAAGGTTAAAGTTTTACTTGCCAAATGGAGTTGTACTGCGCTTTGATCTGACTTATTTCTAAAGTTGTTAAACTGCTTGTATTGAAATGACAAATTAAAACAAGATTGTTTAAATACTTCTTGGTTTCTGTGTAAATTGATGTACTACTCCCACTAAAGACAGACCTGCCCACCAGGTAACTCTCTTTATTTAAGTGTCGCAAGTTTCGGTAGATGTGCTACCTGTTACAATAATCACCCCTGCTAACAAAAACTGTCCTCCATTCTGCCATTTATGACACTGTACAAGTACAGAAACCAGACTATTAAACTGAAGATGCACAGAAGATCAAAGGTCCATCAAAGATCCAAATAACATCAAAAAAAGTTCATGGACAATGTTTTGTGAAAGCACACAAACAACCTTTGGGACTATGAAAGAAACACCCAACTTCAGCAAAGTAGTGAATCACTGCAGCTCTGCATGGTGAACAAGCTGACTTTGTTCCTCAAAGAAAGGTCAAGGCACTATAGTAACAAGACCACACACACACACACACACACACACACACACACACACGCACACTGTGCCATGGTGCTTTCATGTCGTGCTAGTTGCACATCCATTACTTTGGCTTCATCAATCTGTGTTGTGTTCTCTTCTTTTGCTCTGCTGGATAAAAGAGTCTGATCATGACTGGTGATAATTGCTATTTAATTCAGGTAAACTGTGAAAATGATTCAAGTGTAAAGTACACAATGATGAAAAACACCATCGGATATACTTAACATCAAGTTTTTAAATTTTTCATATAATTTCAATTTCAAAAACTTGATGGCTTTTAGTAAAGCTTTTCTTTGAAATTTTACTCACATTAGTTAGTTGAATCAATGAGTACAGAAAATGATTAGAATGAAAGCATTTACCTGAGTTCAAAAAAATCAGAACTAAGTTATGCTGTCTGTATACGCAAGTCATATTTTGGCAGGCTTCACCCACTGCACATGCTCAGGTTACATGACTCTACTGTAGATCCTTTCCAGCAGATTAATACCTCCTCACTTTTTAGATAATTTGATCTTGTTTGTACGGAAACAGAAACCGTTAACAAATAAATAAATAAATAAAACGCTGATGTACATGGTGTCATTATGTCTTTATTTGGTTATGCATTCATACACAGTAAAAGATGCATTCTGAAACAGAAAATGCATAAGGTATATAATGTATAATGTAGGTTAATCAGTTTAGTGCAGGATACAGTGTCATGACATGTACAAGCATGCTCGCTGGGGGTCATGACAAAGTTTATTGACTGTAACAGAAAGATAAAGGGAGCGCATCATATTTGTGGTGAAAGGTTAGTAATTGAAAATGCAATGTAAATTGAAAAATAAAAGAGAAGTCATAAAGATATTGGGAGAATGAAGTTGAAGTTCTCTTACTATATTCCCCAAGGGTCAAGCTTTGTTGACAAGACACGTGACACAGTTGTACGATGCTTAATGGGACACTATGGAGAAGGTGGCCTCATGAAAGACTACTTGGCATGCGAGTTAAAAAATAACGCTTGTTTTCACATTACTTAAGAAGTCACAGTTACTGCACAATGTAGAACTGTCTATAATTCTGTGTTTGTGATTTTTAATCTTAAAACCAGTGCTTAGTTATTTTTTGACCGACATTTTTGTAGTGTTCATGTTTTCCACCACTGCAGTAGACATTGGTGATTTGCATATGTTGTGATCCCCCACCAGGTGTTTAAAAATTAGTCCGAGTGGTACAGAGCCCAGATGAGGAGGTCTCTTTTGACTAGTGTGTTAATGGTACAGGTGCACTGTTTGCAGTTAAATTTTTTGGCTAACTAGAGATTTTCACCAACAATCACTTTATACGTTTGCAATGTCTGATATAATTACACCTCTGCATGACTGTAGTTGTATATCCTCTAAATAGTTTTTTTAATGATTTCATATTAGTTGGGAAAGCGTTCTGTGAGTGCTTTTAAATTTGGCTTCAGATCTAAGCTAAGTCACAGTATGGAATACAGTTATGCATTAAATTGTGTTTCTTTTTTATCTATGTGAATTTACAGAATGTGGATGCTGTTGGTACCCAGGAGGACCCTGCACAGTATCCAGTGAGGAGCTTTCTAATTAACATAGAAGGTGCACCAGATGATGAACCTCCCGCAGATGTAGGCATACTAATTAGGGGAGCTGAAGTGCTGAACAGTAAGTGTAACGTGACCCAGGCATGTAGCTGTGTGTTTGGCTTTACTTGTGCTTTTAGATTATCCAAACTACGCAAAGCATCCAAAAGGTGCAAAATACACAACTGAAACTTTGAAAAAAGTTTTCATGGAGCTGAATACTATTAAACTCTCACTGAAGAAAAACAAATTGTTGTCATGAACAGAATACTGTATGTCTCGTGCTGTAGCACAAGCTGGTGCTTTGGTCACATTAAATAAATATGTTCAAAGTCTACTCAGACATATAGGATTGTGGCTATTTTTTTTTTCCTTACCACCATGTTTGGCTACTGTTCTGCATGTTCTTCTCACAAAAGGTTCTATTATTGAACAGAATTTGTTGTTTTGAATGGCCTACATCCAGTATTACAGCATAGTGAACTACTTCTGCTTACATGAGACTGTGGTTGCTAAGATTTTTTGGGTTTGGGTTTTTTGGGTGTTCATACTTTTCTGTAAAGTCAATAAACTGGATACTGCCTGTTTAATTATTTTAACAGTAGTATGCATGGATTTTGTCAGTTAATTTAGGAAAGTTTCTGTAATTATTAAACCAAATTTTCTTCACTATGAGTATGAAGAATGTTAAGACAAGTAAAGACTTCAAATTTTGTAAACAAATTTAAGTAAGTATAGTTAAGCCTTTTTTTAATCAGGGAAAGTTCATTTCAAGTTTTCTCAACAAATCTAATTAAGTGCAGTTGATTGGCCTTTGTTAGTAAGGCCAACTTAACATTTCAAAGTTCATGAAAAAACTGAAGTTCATTTGATTTGCCTATGTTAGTCATCAATACTTTGTTTTATTTAGTACAAGATGTTATATTTACTTGAAAATAAAGCAATTCAATTGGTCATTGTCTTGGAGAATTTCACTGATGGCTTATTAGAGGTTGGGAATTTAAAAACTCAAAAAAGGCCAGACAACTCAAAAAAGGCCAGACAAACCCTTGTCTTCATTTAAATTAAATAGGTATTGATTAAGCATATTTTTACAGCATATACATATAAATCTGTATAAAATAAATAACAAGTCAATAACAAGAAAATACACGTGTGCAGAATACTGCCATCAATGTTATAACATTATGTTCAGGTTTCAGGAAAACAGAACAACCTGAAGAAATCCATACATACAGACACAGCCTGCATAAGTAATGGGGGTGACCCAGTCCACATTCAGACTTGCAACCCTGCAGCCTGCACAGTGTTACCAGAGGAAAAAATTAGCTTGCTAAAGACCTGAATCCCTGACCTGGGACACTAATCCAACTCTTGTTCTGAATACGTGGGGGTTTCCACTGGAGTGTTTCACATTCTACTGGACATACACACCATTAAGAGTCAAATTCACACCACAACACTAAACGAATTACACAATTGTAGTACCCTTGCCAATCTGAGTAAAAGGTGTCTCAGTTGTAATTGGTTTTCACTTATTTAATTTGTAAAACAACCTATAAGACTATTTTATTTGAAAATACCAATTTCTGAGTTTGCAATATCACAAAAAAAACATTCCATCATATTTACTCATTAGACATCTGCAGGGAAATCTGTGTATAAAACCATTAAGATGGGACAAACCATTATCTGATATTTATCTTTTGTTCTAGATGGCTTTGGTTTGATGTTAATGCTGGTATTAGTTGAGATGAAAACAACTTCAGCACAACCATATGTGGTTTCCTTCATGTTCTCAGTGTGAAATGAGCAGTAGTCTGACACCACTGTCAGCACATCAGCATCAGTCAGTGCAGACACAGCATATTTTAACCCTGAAGGGACAGTGTCAGTAGGAAAGTTGTCATTTAAATACAGCCTGCTGCTACAATTGAATACCTGATGTTAGCTGAAAAAAAAAATATAAAATAAAA
>JABJVR010006544.1:0-12359 GCA_025773905.1 Chitala chitala
ATTTCTTCAACTTTCTCTGTAAAGCGCTTTGAGGCATGCTGTTGCGAAAGGCGCTATATAAAAATAAATTGAATTGATTATCTAGTAAATTGGCCTAGTGGGTAGAACATCAGCCTAGGATGCAGAGGTTTCCTGGTTCAAATTCCAGTCCAGCCACCAGGTGTGTCCTTGAGCAAGACACCCAGCGCTACCTCAATGTAACCTGTATGTGAAAAGTCGCTTTGAATAAACGTGTCTGCCAAATGTATATTTATTAATCCCTTTTTAGTCCCACAATAGGGAGATTTGTTACAGCGGTGTTTTAGCAACCTGCCATGTCTCATGGATGAAAGTGATCCAATAAGGACAAAAACTGAAAGCCTACAGCAGTCCCCCAATCCTGGAAAACTGAGTTCTAGATACAATCTGGAATGACTTCAGATGGAAAAATGGGGGGGTAAAAATCCCTTCATCTACATATTTGTAATTTGTTTTTCCCTTATGTGTATTTGTTCCATACCTGCTGGCATAATGTAAATGAATTTTATTTGTATATGTAATTAAGAGCTTTTTATTGAAAATACCATTTGTAAAATTTTCAAAAGCTCCTGCATAAAATTCCTCAAAATTAATTTGCAAAGGTGAAATACATGGATTAACACTGATTTTTTGTAATCCAACCAAATAACATTTTATGTTCATAGCATAAATTTTGCACATGTAAAGCTAAATACTTTACAGAATTAAATATAAGGAGCAAACTCTCATTCCAACATATTCAAGCATATTTTCTGAAACAGTTCTGTTCACCCGTTGCCTCCACATCATAAAATGATGGAAAAGTAAATTGCATTTCAGTTTTTCCATTTTTATTTCATGGGACTGGCTGATGCATATGTTCACTGAGGTCTGTAGGGGCTGAGAAGGTCCATCTTTCCTGTTTTCTCCCATTTTTGCTTATGTGTTCTCATTCTTTGCACACCCCCCCCCCATATTTTTTCCCTCTGAATTTACACTGATCTCATAAATGGCCCAGACAGAAAGAACAGCAGAAATCCAGCATCTAGTTGAAATGTTTTCATCCCTGTTGTTCACACCACATGTAACAGGCTGCTCATGTAATAAAACTAAAAATGTTGGTACAGTCATACGCCTAGTGAATTTTAAGCAAAACCATGTAACAAAAGTATGGTGAAGTACTGGGCGAACTTAAACATGACTCAGTTTCATACATGAGCAATGACCCACAGAATTCACTCGCATTTTGGAGGGACTGCTGTAATTTTAATAAGATGTTATAACGTCTGAATTTACCAATTCACAAAAGGGTAATCCCAAATTGAAGACAAGGAAGAAACTAGTGAATTATTCCCTATTATACGTTCACATAAAATATGACAAACATGCGTAACTATGCATTTAATAACTTCAGACTTAAAATGCAAATGTCAGAATGAATAAAGATATTTCAAAAGTACCTAAAAACCCCTCCATTTTCTCTTACTTTTTAAGAACAGGACACATTTCTACCAAAAATATTAACATTGACATCTTACAGACAACAGAAATTAAAGAGATGGGAAAATCCAGGGAAAAACATGCTGATGGGGAAAAAAAAAAAACAGGGACTACAAAAATAAACCAGATTTCTCTGCTTGCTTGGTAAAGTGCAAGGATGTCACATGACCTCATAGCCACTGCGGATGCCTTTCATCAGCACACAAGCAAACACGATGCCCAAGATCTGAAACACAGAGAAGAGCAGAGTGAGCTGATCCATCTCACTGCCTCAGCATGTATCCACACACGGTGGCTACTGTGGGCCGCTTACCTCTATGGCAGCAATGACCAGGGCTGCCACTATCACCCACTTCATGTGTTTCTCCAGCACATCCTCCAAAGCAGACTTGCAGCCCTAAATTTCAGCAGTGTCAGAATTATAACAGGTTTTATTTCATCTACTTAATCATTTAACACGCTCTTCCACTACAAAATGCCACCTTCGTTTATGTAGAAGGCTGACCTTCTGGTAGACCTTGCTGCTGTTGTACATGTTGCCACGACCACAGTCTGTGGTGGGAATTTTGCAGCACGATTCAGGTACGCTGTCTTCTCTCTGCTGATAGCCTTTCCAATCAGAAGAGGAATTGAGACCGCAGCACTTCATCTAGAAAGAAAAGGGCCAACTGTAGTTCAGAATATGTTGGCATATGGCAGCT
The DNA here is from genome assembly GCA_025773905.1 of Chitala chitala. Classification (NCBI taxonomy): domain Eukaryota; kingdom Metazoa; phylum Chordata; class Actinopteri; order Osteoglossiformes; family Notopteridae; genus Chitala; species Chitala chitala. Next base: position 2,199 of record JABJVR010006544.1, read on the forward strand.
GAACAGGATACATCATCCGCTCCAAGGAGGACACAGGACATGTACTCAACACCACGTAATACAGTCAGGAAGGACATTTAAAAAGATTACATATGAAAGTTGCGAGTCAGGTCACTCCACCCTTGGTACATTATGACATTTGAAACAGGTGAAGCTCTGGTTTTGCCACTTACATCTTTTTGTATACCGTCCACAGCATCTGTTATTTCTTTACTGGTGTTGTATTTCATAATCATGTCCTTGACCCCATCATCAAGAATTTTATTCAGCTGGAGATGGGAAATACAAAATAAATATAGCAATATGACATGCCTGGTGTAAGGGATCAAAGATCAAGTTTGATCTGCAAACAGTTAGCAAGCAGCATGACCAGGGACAAAGTAAATACAAAAGTGAAGAAAGTGAACTCACGTCGCCTTTAAAGACGTAACCAGCAATGGCAATTCCAATCTCAACAATGAAGACTAGGGAGAGGAGGATGGCAAACTTCAAAGGAAAACAAACTCAAATGAGCTGCAAGTATTACACACTGAATTACTCTTATCACTGAAAGCAAGTAGTACAAGAAGGGAGGGGAAAAAAAAAAAAACGTACTCAGAATTTGGCACATGAAGTACAGAACTATGAGTTGTACAACATGATACTGGAGACAAAGACACTTTACGTATGAGAGGAGCAAGGCAGCTTGGGGAAAAAAGGACCAACTGCGCTTAGAAAGCCTAACTTAACTAGTGAATGGTTCGGGAACCCAAACAGACAGTTACCATGGTGACCATGCAGTTGTTCTCCTTCCAGGCACCGCAGCAGCCAAAAAAGGAGATGAAGAAGATGACAACTCCCACCACAATCAAGACGATGGGTGCAGCTGAGCCAGACGCATTGTTTATCACGAGTGTCTTGTGAAACACCACCTGCACCATCACGCCCAGCACAATAATCGCCAGGCCACAGAGCTGAAGGGGGCAGGAAATGGAAGAAAGCGAGACATCAGGGAAGAGGTCAGTTAGTCATACGTTTTAAACCATGTGCCGGCAGCCAGGCACAGTAAGGGAGAAGAATCACCCAGCTGCCATTCCATTAACATGGTTTTGGGGAGATCAATAGCAGCATTGCAGGATGGGAAATTAACACAAACCAGTCTGGGCATCAGAATACAACTGTATGCTGCGCTAATATGTTATAAATTACTAATGGCTTTGAAGAATAATATCACTCACTCAATGCAACAAATTAAGGTCAGCATGGGGTATTAATGCTTTTTTGTGAACCAAGGTTATAACATTATTTAATACACAATTCTGATTGCACAGCTGACATTGTTTAACAGTACCTACATCATTAACAAGTCATTTTCAGATTAAATTTGCCCATGGCCAATTTGCACAAAAATAAAATGTTTCTGCCATTTTAAAAGCTGGTCATCCATGTTCCTTTTCATGCAGATAGCTCATGGTTTATGGTTTTACCACTGACAGGTTTCTGGAATTCCCCTTTAAGTGTGATTACAGTGACAGGCAGTTCACTACAGAATCACATGACCATTTGCTGCAAAGGCAGTTAACTGTGGTGTTTCTGCATGTGGTCTTTTAAGTGTTGAAACAACTGCTAAAAGCAAACAACAAGGAGCAATTGATAACTCACTGGCGTGGTGTGAAAGCAAAAAGACAGCTGCTCACCCTATGTACTTACCGTACTGAACTTTGTGCATAAGTTCAGCATTTCTATATAGAAACTTTCTATATCTTTGTAAATGCATGAACAAACTTGGCAAATCAGAAAGACGTCAATGAGGAATGACAAACGCAATCATGTTTACAGTGTGTAAAGCCTTCCCGTTTAGCATTACTAGTCATATCTGTGCATAACGCAGGGTATTCGGGGTCTTCAGCAAACATGAATTTGAGACACTTGTAACCTCTGATGGTTCTAACCACCAACTCAGCAGCCAGTTTCTACGAGTGACCAGAGCTGGTTAGTGAAGCAACACTTTAATCTTGGGGGAACATTTTTCATATCGATACATCAAAACAAGTTTTGCTGAACTATACTTGACAGAAACATTACTTCCTCTAACTTATTAAACTTATTAAAACATGCAGTGCACATCCGAACACGTCTGCCTGAAATTAAGACCCAAACATTAATGTCACAATACAGCAGTATGAATAAACTTAAATTCCAATAATTTTTTTTTTTTTTTCTTCATGTGGGTGAACTGGTAAGCCTGATTCCAGAGAGATGCATTAAACCAGCTGCACGCGCACACACGTGCACACACACGGAAATATATGGACCAGCTCAACTTGTTTAGCCACCTCTTGGGAATAACCATTTCTTGGTACAAGCCACCTGCTAAAAGGGCAATTCACAAGACTTGTACATAAAAAAATTAAATAAACAGACATTTAACACCAAGGATGTATATTACTTTTACAAAGGATGTACGAAAACTGAGCTAACTGGTTTCGAAACAATGTCTTAGCTGAAACCCTCCCACCCGTTCATTTGAGGTTACACCAACACAAATATTTGAGGTGGGCACAAATAAAAGCAGGTTCTTCACCTGTATGGAAGTGTGTGTGTGTGTGTGTGTGTGTGTGTGTGAGATGACCTCCCATGGCAGTCCTTGGAGAAATTTTACATCTTTAAAATGAAACTAAGTTTCCCTTAATTTTGGCACAGCAAGTTATTAAAAATGGATAAACGAGTAAGCATGAACCCACGCATTTGTGTCTGGAAGTTCTCCACAATGTATGTACAGTTGCAGCAAATCACAGTTAATTGGATCCAAACAAGCCAACCGAAGACGATTATAAAAGATGTCTTAACTTTCCACGTGGGCCTGCTGAATGACATAACTGAATTCCAACAAAAAGATAATCCTTGACCATAATGTCACATGATGTGTTACAGAATAACTAAAATCCAAATCATAAGATTGAGATTTCATCACTTTTCCACAGAACAGTGAGAAGTCTTCAATGAGAAAGAAAAAAAAATAAAATGTGTAATCTACATGGAAAAACTGTCAATATGACTTACACAAATGTACCATTATCATATAATTTTCATAAATTTAAAAAACAAGACGTTCAGTACTTAGTTTGAAATAGAAGTAAACAAAAGCAGAGCATTTTAAAACTTCTGCAAGACTTGGAATTGAAGCGACTATCACCACCAAAAACCATCCACAAGAGATGTCACAGGCTGTGGGAAATGCTGTCTGCCTACCAAAACCGTATCACTTAAAATTTTTGCCACTAAACGAACAGATGCAGATAAGCACGTCAAAGTTTCTGCACTGCCAGATATGTGCGCATTTCCTGGTTTGTTTCAAGGTCATGAGACACGGGACTACTCCAGCCCAGCACACTGTCCCACAGTTAAAATGTATGGAATTGCTAAAAAAAATTAAAAAATAAATAAAAATACACAATGACCTGTATCACGCTAATGTCTCTGGCCATATCTTTACCTGGAAGAACATCAGACACAAAAGTCAAAGACACAATTATGACAAGGAAGTACACAATTCCAAAGATTTTAAAAAAGGTATTTTCTGGTTTTCTGCAGTCTTCTGAAATAGCCAGAAATGAGAAGTTACAGGAAAGTTGAAGCGCTGTCCTCCAACAAACCTAACGAAGTATTACACAATCAGCCAAAGGGAAGACAAAGAAACACTAAAATTAGCATGTCAGAAGAAACTAAATGACCTTTCTGCAATCAAAGGACTTTTTATTTGAGGTCTTATTTTATGAAATCAGTGGGAAGGAAAAAAAAAAATGTAGTATAAAAAGTGGGGGGGGGGGTGAATAAGAATTATCCCAAACTGTACAGTCAAAGACATTTAAAATTAAAATGGGGTAATTGAAACTGGGTGCTTTTTGCATATGTAGTAACCATGTTCCTTATTACGAAACGCTGATTAGAATAAGTGGTTCTTGTGATGAAACACGTCTTCCTTCAATTAAGGAAAAACCATCATCAACTTGCTATAAACAATAGGTTGAATATAACATGGACAGGACTACAGATGTGGTAGACTTTTTTTTTTTTTTTTTTAGATTTACCTAATACATAAATTACTAGAAAATCATTACTGAACCAATGGCACAATTATAAACAGTACTCTAAAAACAAGGCTGTGTAATTCAATTAGCCAAACAGGTACAAAGATCAACATCAATTCTAAGTTTAAACAAAACTCGGTTATGGTAAGAGAGCATAACACCAAGAACCAAAACAAAGTAACTCATTAAATTTTTAAATATCAGTTGCTTTACTGCAATTTACTCTGCGTGTTCTCAAAAATTGAGTTTAGAAACAAGAATTCAATTTACAGAACAATTTTTACATAATGCTTTCTATACACATTGGAATTCAAAATATTTTCTAGAACAGCCATTGTGTTTTGATATCCAAATTTCAGTGCATGAATCAAAAATTTACATGTATCCTTAGTGACTCATGCCAGAGAAACGGAAGTTGTGGCTTTGGCATTGCTTCCTGCTCATTACCTGTCACATGTTTGCCTTGCATGATGTAGAAACAACTTCACAAAATTTCCTTGTTTAATTTGATTTATCTGCACTTAACATCAATTCCATATTTGTTACTGTGTACTGGATAAGGAAATGTAATTTACAGTATTGCTAATGTTTTGCTGTGTATTACATAGTAGTATACCTATTAAAGACCTGACTAAATGTTTCATAATTAAGTAATTTGCCTCTGAAGTAATATAGGCTATAGCTCTATTAATAATTAGGTGAATACGTTTGGCATTTTGAGACAGACTAGGAATGCATAATTACTGCTTAAATACACTTTTGTTATTGAACATTTTGCATCCAAATAATTGTCCAGAACAGGTTCAGTAAACTGACAGGTGCTATAGCTTGTCTGTTTACAAGTCTCAGGCTGAAAACAAGTGACTTCAGAGCCCTTACAGCAGACAGTAGATCTACAGAAAGCTGTACTCTTAAGCCCATCACTTATTCTGAAGTCTGGCTTCACTCTTTAAAACATAACACATTCTCGCTCCATAGAACATTTGTTCAGCTGGTAGAGGACTGAGCGCTCCAAGGTATATATAAAAGGGTGAAGGGGCCTGGCTGAACAGTAAACTGAGTACCACAATGGAAGATCCTGAAAGTTTAGATGGTCTTCTGACTGCTCACAATGACTTCATAATAAGCAATCTAACAATTATGCTGCACCAGTTAAATACTATAGGACAGCAAATCACGTGTGTGTCATACACCACATTACTACATCACTAACTGATTCTGTCAGAGGTCACAGTCTGTCTATATCAGCTTTTCTTCCTTGTTACTGTCAAGGACTCACCCAAAATAGGAAGTTGAAGAAGAACAGAAGGAATTTCACCAACTTCATCCCTCCTTCTACTGCCATGGTTGCTGATCCAAGTTCCTATACAACCAGGGAAGTTAACAAAAGGAAAACGTTGATGACTTTGTCCACACGACACAATATCATCCACCATTCAGTGAAACTCCAGACCAGTAAAACATGACTGAAAACGTACATTCATTCATTATTCGTGTTGATTCTTACTATTTAAAAAACATGGTCACAGAAAATCACGTGTCTTCGTGGTGGAGTTGGGAGTTTTCCCAGACTTTTTGTCGGCATTGGAGGCACACTATATCTCAATTACTTATTAATTCTTTCAGAGAGCCTTAAAGCAGGCGCCACTGATCCGGTACTAAATTGTGTTAAACTTAATCACTGGCCAAGTTCACAACACCAGCAAAGTAAAACAAACTGATAACTAAAGTTTAGCAAATCTAAAATGGATGAGAGCGTAGCATAGGGGTCACACCCTTGTTTCTTTGCTTTTACTTACACGAGTGAAACGCCATTATAAAATCTTCGGACAAACGTGTAATTTACGGATTAAACCGGTACCAACCAGTACCAACTGTTTAATTCGTTTTTGGGCCCAGGTGTCTCGGTACCGCGTCCGGATCGACGGTCAAAACCACCAAGTTATATTATCTTTCGAAAGATTACGGTAAATTACGAAACTGACGTTTTTAAAACCAATCCAGCGAACTACGGTTTAACTAAAAAAAAGAGGTACTCACAGTTAAAGGGAATAAATATAAAACTACAACAACTTTGCTTACGCGTAAATCTAACTAAAAACTGAGGACCATTACACAACACGACGACTAATTAAATAAGATACTTGGTTTGAACGAACTTTACCCAAACATTATTACAACAATACAAACGTTTAACTAAAACAAAAAATAAAAGAAAACACCATACCTTTCAAAGAGCCTGAACACTGAAGATGCAGAATGCGCTTTGGTCTTGTCGCTTGCTTGTGTGTGTGTTTCTCCCACTAGCACAGTTGTTAACCACGCCCCGTAAAAACACAAGTCAATTATTGCCACAACACGGAAAAGATTTTCAGTTTGAGGAATATGTTCACTACCGCTCCGCTTCTCTTCTACTTGTATACTGCCTTGTTTTACCGAAGCTGCGCACGGCCATATAGCTACCTAATAAATCGGTTTCTTTCATAAAACGCATTTTTTTTTTGTTAAGCGTTTTTAAGAGAATATTTTAATTTAGAAAGAACACTCACTCACTACAATACGTAATTAGTTTATACTACTGAAAGAATACCGAAGATTTAAGCTATATTACTAAACTTTATTTAAAGAATAATTAAAAATTTAAGACACTAGATGGCAGTAATAGTTTCACGTTGTAATTGTACATATGCAGATATGTAGGCCTCATAAATAAATGTATTAATATATTGCCACGTGGAATTCATCATCAGTTTTTCCAGACATCAGTTGCACAAATGATTGAAGGTGTGAAAGGACTACTGATCATTATTGATGACTTAGTGGTAAGAGGTGACATAGTAGAACATTATTGACATTGAGATTGATGAAAGTACTTCAGAGAGAATAAGAGTTCAATGTCAAACTAAAGAGGAACAATTATAAAATCAGAACAAGAGAAATTGTATATGTTGGTTCTGTGCTGAGTGTACCTTCTACACATAACTAAAAACAATTCTAGCAGTTGCATTTTGAATGAACTGTTTCAGTGAGTGTTTAATGTGCAGTGTGAATGTAGTAAAACTACGTCAAAATTATCATGTACAGAGGACATCAATACTGATTTCTCTCTTTTATTTTTCTGCGACCAAAAAGAGTAACAAACACAAACACCACACACTATATCTACTCTCATTCAAACCTAACTGGCATAACTGTCACTTTCAAAAACAACATAGTCATTCTCTAGGTTGTCAATGGCAACACCTACACACAGCCCCAAACCAATACTAATAATACCACTAATAATACCAATAACAATTTCAAACTAAACATTTTCTCAACAGTGAACTCTCAGAAATTACTGCATTGCAATAATCCAACCTACTGTAAATAAATGCATGTACTATTTTCTGAGCATCTTCTGTTGTAAAAAAGCACTAATTTAACAATATCTCAGAGCTGGAAAGCACATCTGTGAGATTGCACTAATGTGAGAGCTAAAGGAGGGGCTTGAATTTAAAATGAAACCTAGATTTCATGTCAAAACACTAATGGAAAAGTTCAGCCTTACAGCGCTGAGGGCTTCTTGCAGTACCATTTCCCCCAAATAACAAGATCTCAGTTTTATCAGTGCTAAGTGACAAGTAGTTTTTGTTTACTAATCCTTCAGTGGCAATGAGACAATTAACTAAATTGTCAGAGGATGCATTAAGTTTAATGGACAAGAATATAGATCTGAGTGTCATCAGCAGAGAAATGGTAAATGACATTATACTATTGAGGTATTATATTATCTACACGCAGCATGTAAAAGGGGAACAATACTGGACCAAGCACAGAACACAAAGTATTGGGACACCCCTCCAAATCTTTGGATTCAGGTGTTCCAACCACCTCTATGGCCACAGGTGAATAAAATCAAGCGCCTAGGCATGCAGCCTGCTTCTACAAGCATTTGTGAAAGAATGGGTCACCCACAGGAGCTCAATGAATTCAAGCATGGTACCTTGATAGGTTGCTACCTGTGCAATAAGTCCATCCATGAAATTTCCTGGCTACTAAATATTCCATGGTCAACTGTTAGTGATATCATAATAAAGTGGAAGCAACTGGGAACAACAGCAACTCAGCCATGGAATGGTAGGCCACGTAAAATGACAGAGCGGGGTCTGCACGTGCTGAAGAGCACAGTGTGCAGAAGTCACCAACTGTCTGCAGAGTTAATAGCTACAGACCTTCAAACTTCATGTGGCCTTCAGATTAGCACAACAACAGTGCATAGAAAGCTTCATGGAATGGGTTTCCATGGCCGAGCAGCTGCATCCAAGCCTTGCATCACCAAGTGCAATGCAAAGCGTCGGATGCAGTGGTGTAAAGCACGCTGCCACTGGACTCTAGAACAGTGGAGAAGTGTTCTCAGGAGTGACGAATCACACTTCTCTGTCTGGCAATCTGGATGGTCCCTTCCTGTTCCAACATAACTGTGCACCAGTGCACAAAGCAAGGTCTATAAAGACATGGATGAGTGAGTTTGGAGTGGAGGAACTTGACTGGCCTGCATAGAGTCCTGACCTCAACCCAACAGAACACCTCTGGGATGAATTAGAGCGGAGACTGTGAGCCGGGCCTTGTCGTCCAACATCAGTGCCTGAACTCTCAAATGCGCTTCTAGAAGAATGGTCAAACATTACCATAGACACACTCCTAAACCTTCCCAGAAGAGTTGAAGCTGTTACAGCTGCAAAGGGTGGGCCAACTCAATATTGAACCCTACGGACTAAGACTGGGATGCCATTAAAGTTCATGTGTGTGTAAAGGCAGGCATCCCAATACTTTTGGAAATATAGTGTGCGTGTGTGTGTGTGTGTGTGTATTTGATTACTGGAAAGCTAAAGCATTTTCAGCAGGACCTCCCACTGGTGTGACAGCTGTTACACCTTAATTTAAAAGCTGCCAAGAGACTAAATGAAGACCATGTTTTCAGAAATGGCCCACAAAAGAGGCAAATCTGTATCCATTTCATTGAAGATGAACATTTATTATTTCAAAGAGGTATTAAAACACTCATGTTTTTAAGCATCCAAATGTTAATGTCTCAAAAAAATTAGTGGTCAGCAAAAAACTGTGATGTTCGCTCATTTACCCTTCCCACCATGCAGGTGTGCACCCTCCCACTGCTGACATGATGTGACCCAATGTCCACCCATTACCTAAAACAAGTGCACAGTAATTTAACCATATAGCATACCCATTACAACTGGTATTTCATCATCTAGCCCACGATACGCCTCCCTGAACAACATTTAACAGTAGAGCCCATCCTGATACTAACCCTTCAGCTCACAGAGTACATTTGCCACTGCTTGCTAATTCTGTGTGTTTAGATTCAAATCCACCAGGGTGGATGGATGGATGGATGGATAACCTATAAAAAAAGGATTAAGTGTTCAACAAATAAGGTACATGAAAGACAAGTGAAAGGGATGTGATAAACCCATTCAAATGAAGAAAATACAAGCAATCACTTTATTTGGAAATTAACTAAGTTGCAAATAGGCATTTTAGAGAATTGTGTACTAATTTCTGTGTTTTACAGGCAATAAATTACAGTTATGCTATCACATCTGATTTTAAAACCTTCAATCAATGATTAAAAAAATCTGACTGAGTAGATATTGACATTGCTTGGCATATACATAGCTTAGATTGGCAACTCCTTTAGTCTTTACAGTATGTGTGTGTGTGTGTGTGTGTGTGTGTGTGTGTGTGAGTGCCCCATACAGGATGTTGTCTACTTTCTGCCTTGTGTTGTTTGGAATGGGCTTCAGGCTGACCAGGATAAGGTGTTAAAAACTGAATGAATGAATGAATGAATGAATGAATGAATGAATGAATGCATGCATGCATTGCCCTCTAGTGGCTCTAGTAACACATTATCACCAGGCTTTGAGAGCATCAAGTACAATCCATCCATCCATTATCTACCGCTTATCCGGGGCCGGGTCGCGGGGGCAGCAGTCTAAGAAGTGACCCCTAGACTTCCCTCTCCCCAGACACCTCCTCCAGCTCTTCCGGGGGGACACCGAGGCGTTCCCAGGCCAGTCGGGAGACG
>JABJVR010006545.1:0-12359 GCA_025773905.1 Chitala chitala
GACCCAAGGTGGGAATTGAACCCCAGGCCTGGAGGTGCGCGGCGACAGTGCTAACCACCACGCCACCGTGCCGCCTTCTAGACAAACATTTGCAAGCAAATTTGTTTGTTAAATGTTACTTAGCAGCCAGGACACTAAGGGAAGTAACTTATCACAGCTTAAAGTAAGGGCTAAGGTGATATGGTTATACATCTTTGACTGATGGCATGTTAAATATATGTATTAAAAACTTCCAGAGTTATCCATTGCTCACTCTGCATTTACTTGCCATCAGTCACAGCAAACTTGGTGGTATATCCAATTAGAAATATGTATTATAAACTGGTTTTCTGTAGTGTTAACTATTCTTTGGCATATCAGTAACAATTTATTTGTAAATTAGAGTTAAAGTTAGATGTTTTTGTTTCAACACTTACTACAATTTCATATGTTAAAAACACACAGTATTTACTTATCCAAATTGTGATTTTTTTTTTCCATAAATTTTTCACAAAGTTTTTTTTTGTCATAAAGTTGCAGGCATTTGAATGAATTACCAACTTTATTGAGATCCCCACTGGACAAACAAAGACGCACACAAAACTACGCAGTCATGTTTGTGCTCATAGCTGCTCACAATTAAACACACATTTACACAAATAAATACTCAGGGAGACCCCTACATACAGTGTAACTCCAGATAAGTTTTAAAAAAGAAAAAATAACTTGAGGAAGAAGACAGTGAAGATTGTTAAGGTCAGTTATTGTAAATCAAGACTTAGAGCAACCAGATTTCATTCATGAATGTGCTGATTTTTCATGAAGTTTGTCAATTTTGTATGAAAGAAGATTTCATGAAAATTCAATAAATATGGCACAAGTCAATTTTGATAGTGTCATGGTTCAGAACTTCTATTTGGCAGCAGTAAGTAGCTGGACTCTATATTTTCTCATTTTTACTCTTATTCCTTATTCTAATTCAGTTCGGCTCAGTTGGAAAAGATGGTGGAGAACGTATGCAAATTTGGGGCCAACCACGGCTGAGAAGACAAAACATCAGACACATCTGAACGGAACGAAACAAATAACGAAATAAAACGTGTGCCCAGATGGAAAATTTAGGAGAGTTCAAAGACGGGGTATGACTGACTCCAGCGTTGGCCGACGTAATCAGCATACCTGTCACTCAAGGCGGGGTACGTTTCTTCACCTCCCTGTTAGGGAAATATTAAACTGGCCTGCCGCTGGTCCAGCCCATTGATTAAGTGTCAAACCTCCAGCTGCTGCACATCGATTGCGCAGCGCTGACTGCATCTCACCCTGACCCAACACATAAAAACACACACGTACACACAAACATACACACCATTTCAAAGCCCAGCAGCCTGCAACTCCCCTCCTCGTTTGTCCCGGATTTTCCCATATTTATATACACACCCCCTCCCTGGTGCTCCTTCATGTAAGATGGAAAATAGCAGCACCTGCAAATTACTACCAGAAGGCAAAACTCACTTGCAGCCCTCTCAATAAACCTGCTACAATATCATTAGAACACATATGGTACTGAATATGCTAAATGCTCTAAATCTCAAAACACGTTTTTTCTGAAGGTTTCTATAATGATTAAATGATGCATGTTTAAAATGTGGTTGTTAAAGTGGTTGTAGTAAATTATTTCTTTGCAAGGCATGTTTACTATGGGATTTGACCCCAGTCTGTCAGGTTTATCAGTAAATTGCTTTGAAGTAAGTATATACATGTAAAAAAAATGTACATTCTTCAAGCAAGGGCACCCTGGGGTTTTTTTTTCCCTATTTTTAAGAAAATCAATGCACAGGCCAAGGATCTGCACATTCCTTCTACAATAATCTCAGCATTATTTTTGATTTAGGTTGCTTTTTATTCCAGAGATTACCTACTTTTCTCTTTCTTTTATTATCATAATAGCTTCCTATAAAAATATTACACAATCACAATGTTGTTTTCCTTTTCCCCCCAGAAGGTGAATCTCCCATTATACTTCTTGGGACTTCACATCTACATATTTACCCTTTAGTTCTCCTGGGGCCGTAGAGAAGCAGCAGGCCTCAGACAGGATGCTGATCAGCCACATCTTCAGGGTGCCACCATTATCTTTGACAGCCATGACAGCTTCAAAGCAGAAACATTAAAGCAAATCATTCTGCAACAAAAGAAAATAAAAACTTTAATCCTCCTCCCATTTGCGCAATTTTCTCAGACTTACAAATTTCATCAGCTCACCGTTAAGCAAATAAATGGCACACAGTTGCAACAATGACAAGGCAATAGACTTGCTGTGTGTTAATATGTAATTTTTGTGTTTCAAAAACCCCCGTGTTCAATAGCAATCAGTGGGAAAGGGTATAATTCTAGAAGAATCCATCTGTGTGTGGAAAGTGCCAGTGGGGTAGTGGGGAAAGGGGGGGCACTGATGTCAGCAGCCTGCCAGCTCTCGTCATCGTCTGAAATCTGTCCCCAATCTGCCATTTCTTACACCAGTTAGGCAGTAGAAATCAGTAGCCCCAATATGTTCTGCTTAGCAGATTAATACAACATAATCAGTCCACTTAACAATATCACATATCTCATCTTCTTTAACTGCCTGGACTAAAATATCTGTCCCCTTGGACCCATTTTATACTTGCGTTAAAAGAAAAACAAGTTTTCAAATGTAGAAAGCCTCAATAAATGATGCCTCAACAATGTCATGACTTCCACTGAACTGCAATGCAAATGGAACAGATTGCAATGCTACTGTTCCAGGTGCTGAACCAAAACGTGTTTGCAGCTTTAAGAAAAGGCAAACGCTACACTGAAAGTGTGAAGAAGATACTCGCTGAACTGTCCAGCTCTACCGCCATCAAACATGTGGACACTAGAAGCCAATAGCGTAACAGGGTATAACAAATTACATATTACCAAACTACTCACATTACAGTTTTTAATATGACTTTCAGCACTTTCCATCATTAAAGAAGAACATAAATTGACACACATAATCTTTTAATGCTCTAACTAACTAACTAATCCATGTTACAAAAAAAAGAAATTCCACCGGCTTGCTACTACATCACTGCAAGTAGTTTACATAGCAATGCTGACGCTTCTGGAAAACACTTTCGACAAATAAAAATGGAAATATGCAAACAGTTCAGCATTCAGAAGGTGAACAATGGAAAAATACCTTCAAAGGCTTTGTTGGGGAAAATATGCTATGGCTTAAAGCCCGATGCTCACCCACTCCACCTTGAGCACTGTTGTCCATCTGAAACGAACTGACAGGTTTAGGTGCTTAAGGGTCCAGGGAAGCGATTTAGGACTGCTCACGAAACGGAGTGTCCGCTGTGTAAAATCGATAGTATCTTGAGCAACAGCTCCACCTAGTGGTAAATAAGGTGTTGACCGTTTCCAGGCGCTACGATGCAAAGTAAAAATGGCTTTAAAAACGGTAGAAAGCCAGGTTTGTTAACATTGATATTCAAGGTACCCTCCAATAAAAAAAAGTACTCAGTCTAAAAAATAATATATATACAAAAAATAGTTTACTATCCAAGATAATTTACTGAGGTTGAAATTACGCATGCAACATACATTTTTCCACCGCAATAATAAGCTAGAACAGTCTATCACTGAAATTGTCATATACTGCAATTACACAAAAAAACAGAAAGAAAAATTGATTTTTCACTGCTGTGTATAAATGAAAGATTGAATTGTTTTAACAAAAAAACATCAGATGTCAGCCATTATGACAGAATTTAAAAATGTATTTAGAAGTGAATTTATTTTTGTTCACTTATTGCAATAACTCTAGTCAACACAACATTAACAGAACATTAACATGCACTGTAAAAATTGCGTGTGACAGCAGGCACAATGAGGAAAAATTTATTTCAAGAAAATTTAAACTTTTACCAACTATATTAATGTACCTTAAAAGGGGGTGAGTGCTGTATATAATTTCAATTTAACTGCTGTATAGCAGCAACATTCTCTCCTTTGACTCCACCCATCCCACTATGAGTTTAATAAAAGAATGGTTAGAAATGCAGTGGATGTATTCCAACTTTATTTCTCAAACACACCTTTTAAAAATGTATAAAAAACGCAGAGTTTAAAATGTGATTTTAGCCAACACATTTCAGAAAACATTTGATAATCCCACACTTGTGCATAGCACTACTGCTCACGGAAAGACTGGCACACATTGTGCCCACTGACACACAAATTACAGTTGCTCATTTATAGAGAAAATTTACATGTAAAGCACAAAACTGACAATTACAGCATTTGTCAGAGAACCACACCTCAGCTAGAAGGCAAACGCAAAGTACACACAAACACATAGCTATGGCAATCCAAGGGGGGACAAGGACCAGAGAGGACATTAGAGATGCAGCCTTGTTCCAGATGATGGCACTCGGTTCCTCTCTTTAAGCTAGTATATATATATATTTTTTTTTTGCCTACATTGTTCCATTGTTTTTCCAGTTTTTGCCTCCCCCCCCCACCATCCGGCTCCGTTGTTGACACAAAGCTTTGCGTAGCTACAGCTGCTGGTCTTGCTCCGGCTTCCTGCACCACAAACACGGTGAACAAATGAGTGGCCCGTTCAGAATCGTCTCCTACACGTTGCCCGACACCAACTTTAACACGCATTGCCACAGCTCACAGAAACAGTTTAGTAATTAAATCACATGACCTGCAAAAGTGGAAATACAATTTATCTGAACTATGGCCTTTCAAAAATAAATCAATCAATAACACCCCCCACAAAAAACTGAGCTAAATTTGTGCATATGAATGTTGTTAGTTGAATTAGAATACATTTCTCACTGTAGACATGATACCTGGTCATAAGTGAACATCAAATACTTCATTTTCAAGGGATTCCATGTCTTCCTCTTTGATGGCTAAAAGGAATACAAACCATTTAGATGAATGTCTACCATTAGCACAAGTACACAAATATGCTTCAGTCATTACACATTTTACAACTATAAATAAAGATGGTCACTACAGGGAAGTGAGGACAGTCGAACATATGACTCCACATTGGTCTAACTCAAGAACTGACGCTTGAATGTGCTACCACAATGTGGTGAACATTTTAAAGCTGAAGGTATGTTACATAAACTACTGATCACAGCCCAATACGATTCATTTCTTCTCTCCCCATCAAATGTGTTTACACTACAACAAATTCAGGTCAATGTTGGTTTTAGACTCTGATCGATGCTGGAGCAATTTTAAGGCAGGCCAAGTAGGCCGTGCAAGTACCGGTGTCCTGCAGGCAGGGCGTGGAGCTGGCCGGAGGGAAGCTGTATGAACGGGTTTGCTGGAGGAAGCGCTGCTCCTGGCTGATGCTTCTGGAGCGCTTGCGACACTCCACAGACAGGCTGCTACGGCAGTCCTTGTGACAGCTAATTCCGCAAGCTGCACGTGTGTGTGGGTGTGTGTGCGAGACAGTGAAAGAGACATAGAGAGAAAAAAAAACAGTGACACAAAGAATAGCCAAGTGGAGGGGGGACACTATAATGAGAAATATAATATAAAAAGAATAAAATAATATAAGGGGATTTTATTTCCAAGCAACAATCCATGCAGTGGCTTAGGACACAGTTACTGAAACAGTACCAGCCCAAGTCACAGGAAATTTAAGAAACAAATTAATCAGCCCTATAAAAGAGTCAGAGCTATATGAGCTGCTTAGGATAAAAGCATCATTAAGCAACTGCCACAAATTTACTGACATTGATGGAACCTCTGTTCCTCTGGCCCCTTAGCACTCCATGCTAGTCAAAATCAATAGAAGCAAACTTTCCTTGGGTTACTTTTTCCATCATATTTCAACCACTTCCAGTTACAGGCACACTCAGCAATTATGCAGTATGACACGCAATTAGTTTCAATTACCTCCAGCCCATAGCAATAATGGTAATTAATGACTCGCCACAGCATCCTATTGCCGTTGGTGACAAAGATTTAATTATTGTGCAGAAGGAACCAATCACTCAATAAACAGATAAGAATGATACACAATTTATCACAGGTAAAATGTTCAGAAATTAAGGTTGATATAAACGGGCCCTCGGTTCCGCTGGTGATCAAGACGGCAGGTTCCTCTGCTAATCAGGGT
This sequence comes from Chitala chitala, assembly GCA_025773905.1. Lineage (NCBI taxonomy): Eukaryota > Metazoa > Chordata > Actinopteri > Osteoglossiformes > Notopteridae > Chitala > Chitala chitala. Next base: position 6,140 of record JABJVR010006545.1, read on the forward strand.
GGTGCTGAGAGAAGGTTCCCTCAGCACAAATCACCTCCTATACATAATGCATCGTTTTTCTTGTGATGTTCAGGAAACAAACTTGTGATGCTAAATGACAGATACACTGTTTTAGCTATGCTTGACATCTGCAGACCTTCAGACTTGATAAGTGCAGACCACCAAAAGGCAGAATGGCCTTCTGTTCAGTGTTATATTATATATGACCTACAGAAGCATGTTTCTCTTACCTTTGCACTTGTATCCTTGTTTGTAAAATCCCCATATCTTAAAAAAAAAAAAAAAAAAAAAAGGTCATTCATCATAACCTGAGATATATTGTATTTAAAAAACATTACTCAAACAGAAAAATGTTATAAACAAATTTAGGTCTCAAAGTATTTTAGTGACATAAAACGTTAACTGTTGCAATGATGCAATGAAAACCTGCTCCACATTTTGGGGAACGAAATGTAAATGAAATGAGTAAAGCACAATTAGGGAAATAAGGCGACATGTTTCTAGGGTTTTTGCCCCCACACACACTAATTAGAGAATAGTTTACAGCACATCATTTCATCTATTTTACTCTCTATTTGATTACAAGGTATTCCACCTGGAATATTTTGCCTAATTCCAATGTTAAATTCAAATGCTGCAAAGGCCATGATGAATAACAGCAATTGTGCTCTATACAAGAAGTGGGTGCCATTTAAAATCGCTGTGCATCTTAGAATATTTATCAAGGCAAGTGGCAGGGAAGAGTAAGTTCCACCTGATTTAACAGAGAGGTGCTGTGGTGTGTGACAAGGGTGGGGTGTTTTTTCACACCACAGTAGTCAAGAGAAACAGGGAGAGAGCGCATATTTTGTTTGGTCTTTGCCCAACAGGAAACCAAAGAGAGGAAATACCACAGTTGTTTTTCAGCTAATTCTCATCATCTTGTTTTTCCCTCAGTCAGTCACACAGAATGTCCCCACCCACAACCTGCTCTGTACACTGACCTTGGACAGCGCACTGTATGTTAGTTGGCAACAAGCCTATGTTGTGTAAAACTGCTTACTAGTGATTCCAGAAAGTGACGATAACCCTTTGTCATCAACATATTAAAAAAAATCCCAAACATTATAAAACGCAGATAGGAATTCTGCATAGTGTGAAACAAATTAAGCCTTTTACTATGTCTGATAATAGTAGAGGAAAATGTAAACATACAATACTCAATTAAAAAAAAAAAAAAAACAGTGGTGGAAATCAATGTCATTTATACTCACAAATCCAGCACAGTGAACACAGAAAGTGGGCTTCACACTGGTGGTCTCGGTGAATGTGTGGATGAAGCCCATCTTGCAGTTAAGCAGAGAGCTGGCTTTTGTGAAGTAGTCAATCATCTCATCTCTACTGATCCTGCCATCCCTGAGAGAACAGCATTTTATTTCAGTTTACCAGCAGTTGGCATGTATTCTAGCTCGCATTTAAAAATCTATCCAGTTTTTTTTTTATAAGGACGATTGAAATTCATGAGGTATCTTCTGATCTGCCCTGCCTCCCACCCTCACACAAACACACACACACACACACACACACACACACACAACTCAGAATGTAAGCTGTAAAGTAGGATAGAGATAAAAGATACTGATAAAATAAACTAATGAACTCACTTATCTTTATCCAATTCACCAAACTTGCTTAGATAGGGGAAATTGTTCCTTATGATTTCAAATTCTTCTTGAGAGATGTGTCCGTCTCCATCCGTGTCAAAGTTTTTGAACACAGACTAAGAGATATAAATATTGTAAAAGTTCAGCATTACAAGTTTCTTAAAGCGAAAGCACAAGAGCAGTACAGGACATAAGGTAAGCAAGCAAATGACACATTCAAAAATATAAGGAAAGACAGCTTAACACAGCAGACATTCTGCCAGGAAAAATATATTTAATGGTGCATATCTGTACTGTTTCAGTATTACTATTTTATTGCTTTGATATCCACAGAATTGTTTTTAAAGAGTAGTCTAGGTTTAACAATTATTTTGACAAATTTTCTTCTCACAGAGTTACTTGCAAACTGCAGCAGTGACAACTTTTAAAAGTTTTCCTGAAAGTTTTTGATATTTGCTTCCTAGCTGAATTTAAAAGCAGGAATATTCAAGCATAGCTTATCAATTACAACCAAAGAACTATACATTTCCAATATATAGATACACGTGTCTTGAATGTATCTAAAAGCTGTCAGCAGTAAGGTGGTTTAATTTGTACTAGTTCAGTAGTTTTGGGTCACCAGCATTTAAAATCATAAAATTAACATAGCACCACATGTCCAAATCAATGACAGCACGTCTGACACCATATGGCAGACATGGGTGCCCTGTCAAAATTGCAAACAGAATGCCAACGTCTGTACCTCGACCATCTTCTCAATGTGGTTGTTGATAATGGTGGGGTCAGCTTTTGGCTTCACGGAAGACGCCCACTCATCAATCACAGACAGCTGTGAATTGGGACCTGGAGCAGAGCTAGGAGCCTGGCCAATGAGCAAACAGAGGCAAAACTGAACTAAAAGAAGAGAGAGTTTTTCACTGCCATTAGTGTGTATGTGTATATATATATATATATATATATATATATATATATAGCACAAAATTAGCATGTGCACTCCTCGCCCACGTTTCATGCAAAAGCCTGCCCACAAACTTGCATAAAAATATGAGAATATTCACATAAACGCCAACTTGCACAGCAGCAGAACAGGAAACCTCTCACTGGTGAAAGCTTTTCAGCATCTGATTGCTGGAGTTTGTGTTTGAGGCAGACCAAAGTCATTGCCTACCCCCTGACAGCAACCTCCATGCCTGTGACTAACAGCATCAGATTGCTTGTTTATGTCACATTTATGTGCAAAATAGTGCCTTTGAGCCACCTTCCCTAGCCCAGGGCAGAGACACAAAAAGCTGATTGTGCATGGCGCACTCACAGCCACTTTGGTGCTACGGGGTTCCTTCTGCAGAGACAACTGGTAGATTTCCTCCTCAGTGTGGTACTGGTCCAAAGACACCTGGAAGGTTGCAAATGTAGCACTCGTGAGGACTGCCTCTCATCACCACAGAGCAGACCTCAGTACCAGATCTCCCTCCCGCCACCCCCCAGCACCAAAAACCAGCCTCCGTGAACCAGGAGGCACTGCAGACGGACCGTGAGTAGGTTCAGCAGGTCCATGTTAGCGTCGATTCCAGGAGGTGTGCTCTGGACCAGCGCCAGCTCCTGCAGGATGGCATACAGCTGCCTGGTCTTGACCAGGTTGACCCGTGTCTTCTCCGGGTCGGCCCAGTCTGGCAGGGCCACATGCACAGCAATCAGGTCCTTGAGGTGCACTCCCAGGATGGGGAAACGGAAGCCTGTGCACTCGGAGAACCGGCGCCGGTACTGGCTGTAGTTCCCAAAAGATGTCACCAGCTCTGTTAGGCTCTTAAAGGTCTGCAAGAGAGTGAGACACCAAACCAGAGCCTTAATGGTCTGAATTACTATTTCCCAAGCTTTAAAAGAAAAAAAGAAAAAAAATACTTTAATCAATTTCAGTGTGTTACATCTTTTTTGGAGCATTACATAAACTAAACATCAAATGGATGCTCATCTTCACTGCTCGATTGTGGAAGAGTAACTCGTTTTAGCACGAGCAGAGAGGCCATGCATGTGGGCCCGTGGAGATGGGCGACCTTGCTGGCCTCGACGCTGATGTGCGCCTGTGTGTCTTTGAGCCTGGAGATGGAGCTGTTGCTGAGGCCCCCCACCACTGCCATCAGGGTGTTGAAGTTCTGCAGCTGCAGCAGTCTCTGCATGCGTGGCAGAAGAAGACATGGCTGAGTAGCAAGTAAAGAACAACATTCTTTTTTCACATAAAAAACGTGGAAAGAAACAGAAGCCAGGGAGGGAGTTGTCGCTGGGATGTCAGCTCCAACACATTCAGGCACATCCAAATCAAAAGGAACAATGAAGAGAGAGAAAGTGTCTCGATCCATAGGGAACACGACGTGAGTCATTACAAGATCTTTGTCTGGTGACCTCTTCTTACTTTTGCAGTAGCATGTCTAATCATACCCTACAGTGACATGCAGTCTTTTAAATTAATGTAATATTTCACTCATACATTATCTGCAGTGTTTTAACAGCCTTTTCAGAAAGCATACAGTGACAGACAGAAATTGTCAGAGGAAACCCACTTGAACGAAAAAACATTCAAAACACAATCCTGCAGCCACGAGGCAACTGACACCTACTGAAATGCTGTATAATACCAACTATAACAGGCTTGAATGCAGACCTTCAAATGTATGGTACACCTTGGAATGAGTCTGACACCTTTCCTTTAAAGTCTTAATAAGCACAATATCACACGATCCTTTCTTAGAAGGCTTCAGTGGCATTTATTACCCAGCAGCATCTCTATGAGGAGTGAGGACCCTGAACATTCTCCCACTTACCTGGGCCACCTCAATGAAGTGTGTGATGACGGCCGCTCTCTGCGGAGCTGTGGGCTTGCTGAGTACCATGAGTTGGATCCACCGGGACACGCTGTTGAAAAGGGCGATGAAGCGCTCCAGGATAGGGTTGTCCACCGTGCAGCCATGCATCACAAAGCTGTGATAGTCCTGGAACTGAAAGTCCAGTGACCAGGTCAGACTGCAGGGCGGGAGCTATGGACCAAGTTTTTCCACCGACGTTCCTCACTCGGTCCCCTACATGGGCACACGCACCAGTATTTTGCAGAAGGACCTGTACTCCAGGTAGGTCAGGTGTTCAGCCAGCTCACTGGAGTCCAGGTGGTCAAAGAGAAGGGACATCTTCCTTTTCTTGGGAACAGCATTTGTTTGAATGGTGATCTGCCGCTTCCATTCATATGAAGGCCTGCATAACACAGAAAGCAAAGCCATTCAAATATGCTAAAGCCTTGCGCTTCTATAAAAGCTACTTAAACATACAGTAATTTTCCACAACAGCTGGCAAATACAGATGTCTCGAACAATTAGAACCAACATAGAGCATTATTTTTTAAAAATTCCACTGGACTGCTTCATTAACTTCTTCCATGGTAAAGCAAAATTAATAACTCCAACATAATACGGTGATGTTACATACGCTACATAAAATAGTTTGTCATGACACTACTGGAAATTTCATTGTTCCTTATGATTCTGAACTATACCTTTAAACATAAATGGCTGGGATGTTCCTTAAGGTAAAAACCAAGGCACAACCCTATCCTGGAGCGCTTCATCGCCCTTTTGAACAGTGTATCCCGGTGGATACAGCTCATGGTACTCAGCTAGCCCACAGCTCCGCAGAGAGCGGCCGTCATCACACACTTTATCGAGGTGGCCCAGGTAAAGGTGGGAGAACACGACTGTGGTGGGTCTCATCAGCAAGAACGTCGAATCAGCATACAGAGAGACGGTGCAGAGACTGACGGACTGATGCAGAATCAACAACCTGTCTCTGAACGTCGACAAGACCAAAGAGATGGTGGTGGTTCTTCAGACGAGTACAGAAGGAGCACCCTCCACTGAACATCAACGGCTCCAGCGTGGAGATCGTCAAGAACACCAAGTTCCTATGAGTTTATCTGAAGGAGAACCTCAAATGGCCCCTGAACACCATCTCCATCACCAAGAAAGCCCAGCAGCATCTGTACTTCCTACGGCATCTGAGAAAGGCCCATCTCCCACCCCCCATTCTCACCACATTCTACAGAGGGACCATCGAGAGCATCCTGAGCAGCTGCATCACTGCTTGGTTTGGGAACTGCACTGTCACAGACCGCAAAACCCTACAGAGGACAGTGAGGACAGCTGAGAAGATCATAGGTGTCTCTCTTCCCTCCATCAAAGACATTTACACCACACGCTGCATCCACAAAGAAACCAGTATTGTGGATGATCACACACACCCGTCTCACACACCTTACACTCCTGCCATCAGGAAAAAGGTACCAAAGCATTTGGTCCTACACAACCAGGTTACAAAATGGTTTCTTCCCACAAGCCATCAGGCTTCTCAACACTGAAGGACTGAACTGACACACACACTGACTAACCTATTATATCTGCATTAAGGCTGCTAAGTGGCCTATCTTGTTTACACCATCAGTATTCTGTGTCAGTGTGCTGTATCAGTACCCTGTGTCAGTGTGCTGTGTCAGTACCCTGTGTCAGTGTGCTGTATCAGTGTGCTGTGTCAGTACCCTG
>JABJVR010006546.1:0-12355 GCA_025773905.1 Chitala chitala
TATGGACCAAAATCTCTGAGGAATGTTTCTAACACCTTGTTGAATCTATGCCACAAAGAATTAAGGCAGTTCTGAAGGCAAAAGGGGGTCCAACCCGGTATTGGCAAGGTGTACCTAATAAAGTGGCCAGTGAGTGTATATGTACAATTTAGCATTTTGCTATACCTGATACAAGTTACGACTGGACAGTTCTGCAGACCGATGCAAATACTCACATATTGTATAATATTTTATGATTAACAAACCATTCTGTGAAAGACTCAAAATGTATTAAAAGACTTCCGTGCAGAAAAAATACTATTTTCTGACCCTCTGAGCAAGAAACAGGATAATAGAGGTGGAGAATAAAATGTACATTATAGACATGCTTTCTTGCTTCGATTCCAAGATCCTGTTATAAGCACCTAAAAGTTCTCCCCAGTCATTACTGCACCTCAGCAAACATCAGACATGAAACTACCAATCTAAAATACCTCCTAAACATATTTCAAAAACAAGTCATAGCCTGTTCAGGATCTTCCAGAGCTGCCAACATTTTGCCATTAAAGCAGGGTGAAAGGCTACAGACTCAAGCACAGGGCCAGAATTAACATCACGTAGACAACTGTGGCTCAGGACACAGGGTAATGTACTCAGGGCACCACCTCTCCCACCTAATCAAAGGGACGTGTTCACTAAAAGGAAGCATCAATTAATTATGAATGACACGGCCATCTTATCCCCGTTGCTCCGGCACAGTTTAACCTGTCTGTGCGGGCATTACAAATGGCAACGGGCACTAAATGACCCAAGCGAGCCTACATTCTGTCAACAGCACGCCAGTCGCAGTCTCTAGCAGGCTGCATGTTAAAACTCATGGTTAAACATCTGAACTTGAAGGCATCTACACGAGTGGTTGAAACACCCCAGGTCTGCAGCTCATGCACTGGCCACAGCCCGAGTTACTCAAGTGAGCGTCCTGCTCTGGACACGAAAAGCACCATCTGCCAAAAAGTAATAATAACCACAGCGACTGTCAGCTACAGCAGCACGATCTATAATAACACCATATTAAAATAATCCAAAAACCGTCCATCACACTATGAGGTTGACTAAGGTGTTTAGGCTGCTACTGCTATGTAGCTAGCAAATTAGCCCAGTGAGTGTGACACAAAGATATAACACAGTCAGGGATTTCTTAGTACACTGAGCCACACCATGTGTAAGCAATTTTTTTACACTCTGAGTCAGAGGTGAGATTCTTTTTAAACTCGTTTATAGATTATACATTCCAGAATTATTACTCTGTAACCTTTTAAAAAAAAAAAAAAAAAAAAACCAAAAAGAAATTTTATCTTCTATTTCCCACTGGCACATAGGGTTACCGCTTATTCAATTAGCTTTGTAAAAATCTATTCTAATGTATTTTGCTTGCAAAAGTATGTGACTCTTAATGTACATAGTCTGAGTGACTGACTGTTTACACTCCTTTACTGAGCAACTAAACCTGAAGACAGCAACCACAGCAGGTTCAGCATGAGGACCTGACCGGCTTCTCGTTCCATCACCTCCAATCCCCTACCCTTGGCAAGAAGGCTGCATGTGGATCAGAACCAGGCAGTGTCATCTGGACGCTCTGGCTCCGCCCACGGCATAGCAACTCAAGCAGAGCTATCCGCATGGTGCTGAGCTCACACCCTCCCCCCACCTCAGAAGCCCCTACCATTGCCAGCAGCTGAGCTCTGAGTTTCCACTGAAACCCCCCTTTCATGCTTTAGTTCAGCACAATGCCACAAGGACACCGACAATGGACGATAGCGTTCCGAACTGCTCAGAAAATGCTTTGCTGGAAACATTCTTCTCTCCATGTTGGCTTTTTGACAAAGCCATCACTTCTGGGGGGTGAGGGGGGAGACCCAGCCCCCAGCGTATTATTCCTGCTGACCTCTTCTTTTTCTGGATGCAGCCTTTCTCAATGACATAGGATACACGGTAACCTGTGGAAACCACAAGCCCCTTTCAGAGGCATCATCTGGAGATGGTCACAATTGCAGCAAACACAGCAGAAAATGCAGAGCAAACAAAACACTTCACATGTCTGCATGCGCCGAACAAAAACGGGCCTGTCATTTTCACTGTAGTTTTCCACTTATTGTTTTGAATACAGCCAACATTGTGTTCGGAAAAAACACGCTTTTTGCCAAGGCCTCTGTGTTTTAGAAAAACACGATGTTATCAGGAGCACAATCAAAAACTCATGTTTCCATTCAAAAAAAGAAATACGGCTCACATTTTGCATGGAATGGTGAAACAAATAAACATATCCTTTTCCTGGAAGTTTCATACCAGAAAACACAAAGGAGCAACACATTAAATGATAACAGTCTGTGCACATCACTAGACCTTAAGAAAAAAAATGTTAATCACATCAAGCTTTCCTGTTAGATGTAGTTGAGAATGATCATATGACTCTGTTAAAGTACTGTAATACACTTAGGGTTAATGGATGTTTCCACTCTGTCTACAAAGTGAAGACAGATTGTCTACATGACAATGCAATATGTCCCCATGATGCTCTGTCTGTGTGTAAATGTGCATTTTAATTCTTTCCTACACATAATTACAATAAAATACTGTACAATTAATTATTAAATGTCCACATAAAGCTCAGTAATACCAAAAGCACCAATTTCTTTGTGCTAATAGAAAGAACACGATGTATTGTTAATGTTCTGTGTTGTTTTCATTGCAGTATTTATGTGTATTTAACAAGCTTTCAAGCTTGTTCAATTTAAAGTATGCAATACAACGTAAACGTATAAAAGTAACATACTTCACCAAACGAAGCTAGCTAACACTCTCCCTGCACAGAACAAATTGATTAGCACATCCATTTAACGTACACCTGGCCCCTGTGCTGCTCTACTAGTCAAAACCTGCCTTTTCTGAAGTTCAGGATATGCATGACCTACCTATTTCACAGCATACCTAACCCCTTTCAGTCCTTGGTGACCTCTCCATCCAGAAGAGAGCTGAATGTCTTGTCAATTTCTCGTGTGCGTACAGTCAAATTGGCGGAGCGGTCTTCAGCCGCAGGCTCGCCAGCCAATGAGGCGGCTCAGCCTGGCTGCATGCGTATCGCCGCATCACACGCCACTGCGGGTTATCAGGCGGAGCGGCAGCCAAGTGTTGCCTGTCAGTCTTTCACAACAGCCCTCTGTCCTAATCCTGCCTAATCCACTCCTACCCCAGCGTGATCCCTGTTTCTCCTAACGCCCACAAAGGCCCTGCCTCAGCGTCCGACGGCCAGCGCTTTGCCCAGCTCACCAGACCGCTCAGCGATCCTGAGCCGGCAGCCGTGGGCTCCGCCGCGCGGGGCTCCGCGGGCCAACAGCAGCCAGCTGGCACGGTGTGAATTGGACGAGCGCTTGCCAGCCCTTCTCCGCTTCCTGAAACAAACTGGAAGCGGAAGTTGAGGGTGCGACTGGGGGCGGGGGGCGGGGGCCCTATTTAAACAAGCAACAGAACAAAACAGGGCTTAAAAAAAGCAAATTAAAAAAAAAAAAAAAAAAAAAAAAAAAAGCAGCTTCAGTACTGCAATGTAATATCACACACTACATTTTTTTCAACATGGTGCATCCCTCAGGGAAAGAAAAAAAAAAAAAAAAAAACAAGACTACAAAAGAAAACTAGAGGAGCTCATGGAGTCCCAGGAGGAACAAGCTCGACCCAGCCCTGCTTTCCTAAGCTTGCTGCCTGAATGGAGGCCGCCAGGTCAGCCCCCATTTAATTAATAATGTGTTCAGTTTGCCAGCTCATGAACTGCATTCTGTTAAGTCAGGCTACTTTGCTCAAGGACACAACAAGTGACTTTGTGGTGTCTGAAGCGATAACTTGTGTTGCTCGTACAGTGCTAGTACTCTGCCTGCTGTTCATTTAGGCAACTTCCTTAACAAGGATGTCTGGACAGTTCTCAGACATAGAGGAAGCACTGAGTGATGTCACTGCTGTGAGAGGTGGGGGGGTCTATAAGAGCATACTGACCAACACTGCATTTTTAGAGACACAAAAATGTCCCATAAATTTCATGCAAGGACAAAAAAGGGTTTTGGGTAATGCTGAAGTTCTACTGTACATCCTGAGGGACTCTTTAGTGATAACATGACACAAGCACACATGGATGCATGACCTGTTTTTTTCCAGGCTCTGCCTCATACTAATTTACTGCCAAACATTCAGCTGTATCCCACTACCAAAGTTATATTTGTTGTACACTGGCTATTCAAAGTATGTGAATGAAAAGGAAAAAAAAAAAAAATCCAGTATAATTAGAAATCGTTGCTGCCTGACAGACACCCACCCATTCCAACCTGTGTCCACAGCCACTGGTCCTTATTCCTTCCCTCAGAAATGACTGATTTACCTTTGACAGATCATGGACAAGCTCTGGCGAGTGACCTTCTGTCCGTGTCTCTTGGATGGGGCTCCTGAGCTCAGGAACTTCCACACTTGAGCTGGAAAGAAAAGAAGACATGCGAAACGTTGACTGGGAGGGTGAAGAGGCACTGGCTGCACAGCACGCCATTCTACACTGCCTTACCGGCTTGTGTTCCCATTTATGCCGGACAGAAGGTGTGTCAGAGACCAGGAAGATATGATCGACCCTACTCACTACTCGATTCTTAAATAACGAACCAAATGGAAAGCATACACATTTCAAACTAAATCTAGTGCGCATAAAACTAAACTATATTTCATATTATTTAGGAAGTTTGTTTTTGTCTCTTGTTACGAGTAAGTCACTTTGTTAGACTAGAGTACCGTATACTGTACACAGTTCAAACTCGAACGTGTGCAGAACTCCAACTCGTTCGGCAAAGAAAAAACATCTAAGTGCTTCCTCGACTATTTGGAGGCCCGGAACACACACAATATAATACAGAATACACTCCAATAATTAATGCCGTGAACTGCTACATTGCTAACACATGGTTAGTGGCTAGTGCAACTATTAAAAAGTCCCACCAAGTTTGACTACCGAAAAAAAATCACAGGATTCGTCTGCAAGATCGAAACAAACCTTGCATAGAAACTTTATTTCGACATAGAGAACACGCAATTAATGTTAATCTGTTTAAGCGTTCATCGTGTTTGCTAACTTTGGGTCTTACCTGGACACATTTTCGTCGCTACCGGTGTCCTCCTGCTCCTGTGATTTGCTCCTTAAAAACAGCCTCGAAAAGTGTCTGACGATGTCTTCCTGCCATGAACTTTGTCTTTTCAAACTTGACATATCGACACTTAAAAAAACGACTCACATCTGGACAATTAATAAAAATCTCAACGAGTAATCCCGCATCATAAATGAAGTGAGTGATCGGAGCGAGCGCCACTTACTTCATATTGGGTGTCTGGGGCGTTTCGGAGCACTTGTGCATTCCCAGTCCGGACCTCCCTATCTGCATTTAGGGAAGAGGAGGAGTCACGTCGGGACCTACTGTAAAACCCAAAAATTATCTGCTTTATCCCGAAACACTGGCGGATGAAGTCCATGTTATTATAAGCAGAAAATACATTTGTGCACTTAAGGTCTGTAATTTATTTCAGACGCGAAACGTTCGGGGCAGTTTGCTTGGCTGAAAGTACATTTTTGATGTCTGTTTGTGGTCGTTGCTCGATCCAAAGTCAGTCGTTTCATTGCAACGTTGCACTAAAACCCACGGATGTAGCATTACACTAATAATGTGTTATTAACAACACGTTATCCGCTGGTCACGTGTGCTGCTGTGGTTTTCAGATGCTATGTGACTGTAGGCAGAGCTGCTCGGAGTTCTGCTTACTGAACTTCAGTATGCACAGACATTTCCTTAACTAGCATGAGTCCCAAGGAAGTGGAACCGTCATATTTCCTGGGTTGACCGCTGATGTTCGATGATACTCAACATTTGCGAAAAGCATAATTGGAGAAATTTTCTTCTGCCTTCATATTTCTTTTGGCCGGATTATTTATAGTTAAAAAAGAAAGCATCCTCGAGACGTTACTTCCTGAGTGCAATAATAAAATTCTCCAGTAATAATACCGCGAAACGTAATATTCAGAATCTATAATCAAAACATTAAATTTGAGTCAGTAAAAAAACTTGTTTCCTTAACTGCACACTTCAAACAAAAAATGCAGCACATATCCTTGCAGACGTTTGGGTTAATTGATACCAAAATGTTATTGTTTATAAAAGCATGTAGATATTACATATAGTATTACTTTTTCATCTAAATTGACTTGTGTCCAACAATTTTGTTTAGTTCATCCATCCATCCAAGTTGTGTTCAGAGTTTAGCTCAAACGTAATTCAGAAATTAAGTTGTCAAATCAGACAGTGATGACCAGACCATTTTAGGTGAAGGTAATTTTTTTGTCATGCTGTGATTGAGACTAGTATGTGGAACTTGAAAGGAGAAAAAGTGAGAAATTCTTTTATCACTTCAGACCTGCTGGAGGATCACTTTAGATAAGTGTCAGACATTGAACAGGCAGCCTGTCATCCTTTAAGCCTGTCCTGTATGCAACAGGCTTCATTTCTAACCCAAAGTGACTGAAATGCAAATAGAACTAAATTTCAATTAATTTAAGATGAATTTTAAATTGATTATGAAAAAACAACAGCCCTATATATTTTTGTTCAGTTTTAGACACAGACATTATGTAGCAATGTTTAAACTGTAGACATTACTAATTTTGACTAACTACACCTAACTGAATGAAAATAAAAGGACATAATAGCAATAATTTTCCGTTTATATTTATTGACTTAAATAGTTAAATCAATAGCCAATATAAACGTCCAGGAATACAATGAATGTAAAATATAATCTTCACATAATAATATAAAAAATGTGATTAAAAACATAAACATAAAAGTTATATTTTATTCAAGCATCAACTCATTGTTCTATAATGTGCAATATTCAATATGCCCTGGACTGAAACTATAACAAGATTATTGAAGATCACGTCATTTATAGCAACGGGAGAGGGCCAAAAAAGACTGAATTTACAATAAGGTAAATTCAGATGTTCTGCCATGTCTTCATATATGCATTTAAATTGCATCACTGCAATTAAAATGTTTACATACCCCTTTTACGACGTTCAGTACCTTTTCGAGACTTCGTATCATATTCTGGAGAGTGTCTCCCCCTGCTGACCTGTATATGTCAAGTCAAGTCAAAGTTTATTTATATAGCATTTAAAACAGCCAAGGCGAGGCCATGGATGGCCTTAAAGGTAAATAATAAAAGTTTAGAATAAATTCTGAACCAAACAGGGAGCCAGTGTAGGGACTGCAAATTAGGGGTGATGTGCCCATATCTTGGGGTGTTGGTTAAGAAAGGAGCCGCAGCATTCTGGAGCAGTTGGAGGCGGGCAAGAGACGTTTGATTGACATCAACATATAGTGCGTTGAAGTAGTCAAGTCTAGCAGTGATGAAAGCGTATATAACCTTTTCTAAGTCAGCCTTAGATAAGAGTGGCTTGATCTTAGTCTGGAGACCTATTTGAAAAAAGGTTGACTTGACATATGTCTTTTTATTCTTTCATTTGAAACGTCTAACAAGTACCCTTGTCGTCGAATAATTTTATTAACAATTTTATAAATATTATTATTAATAATAATAATAATAATAATGTTACGATGGTTCTCATTCGTCCCAATCGTTTTAGTAAGCCGGATTTTTTGGCTTCATTACGGTTTCCGTAAGGCTCTTGCAAGATGAACCACTAGGGGTCGCGTTTAACTTGTGTTGTCTTCTTTAGGAGTGAACTTTTAGTTGTAATGAAAACGCTAGATATCATTCTGCGAATTTACTTTAAAAAAATGTACGATAACAGTACATTGTAACAAGCTCTGGGACTGGGAGTCAATCAGCTTCTTGTGTTTTTTTAAATTTGTTTTTATTGGTTTCTGCTTCACTCAGAAACATCCTTTTATATTCATATACTGTAGTTTTATTTTACCCTCTCGATCAGTTGTTATAGTTAATTTTATGTACGCATACAAATATTTATCAAAAAACTGTATCAAAAAACAACGAATCCAAAAAATCATATTTATTATCTGCTACAAACTGTTTCATGTGAATTCTTCGGTTGAAAAAGAAGTTGTATTGACGAAATGATGACATTAATAAAAATTATTTTCGTCGCCATAACACTGCGGATTGAAATCTGTTATTCAGTCCCTATATAGGAAATCCAAACTTATTTTTACTGGTACGTCGATGCACGAAATGCCTGTGAGCTAATTGGGGGAACAGTTAAAAGCCATTACTGATATGTTGCAAACCATACATAAATTCTTCCTCCAGTTACGCTAAATTGTGGACATACATAACACTAACAATCACTTGTTAACTTAAACGGAACTTCAGGGAAATGCGTATAAAACAAATTAGGTTGTCAAGTCGCTACAGCTTCGCTTGATGGCAACAAAACAAATGGGTAGTTAATTTTAATTGTTTATTTAAGTAATTAGAGTGTTGTGCTAAAAGACAATAAACAATATAGGTTACAGAAAGCAAAAACAAATATTGACATGCAAAATATTACAGCTATGACAGATTTAGACCTGTAATTCAAAATGGGAAAAAATAGTTGACCTTCACTTTCTTCTGTATATTATTAAACACCACATAACCAATTTAGCGATATTAAATAGGCAACCATAACTCGTTTAAAAATTGTTTGTAGATAAAAGTGACTATAGATAAGTATTTCTACTGATTTCATGTTATTGATATTTTTCAGTTCCTCAAAGCTAAATTTTCACTATAATGTGTGATACGACAGTGTTAAAATATCGTATTCTGCATGTCACTGAATGTCACAATTAAACCTCTATTTATGATATTGAAAATGGAGCGCTGTCTACATATTGATTTGTGCAAGTGGAACGTGAAATAGCTGCTTAGTATATATGTATTCTAATGATAACAATTCAGTCAAAATCGAACTAATTTAGCAGTGAAAATACCACTGGTCTAGCGTTAACACACATGCTAGAACAATAACGCGTTTCTCCACTAATAAAACTTGGAAAAAAGCAAACCAAACTGTTGTAGAAACTGACGGTTTGCTGCTTAAATCTAACTTTTACAAAGATGTGAAAAGAGCGTCTGGTGATGGTGGTGGAGCACTGACAAGACCACATATATTTAATGATCTGGTACTTAAAATGATAATAACAGGATAATTTTTTACAGACATCTTGCAACAAAGAACATGGGTGTAGGAATTAAACAAAACGTCCGTGGTTCTGGAAAGAGTACAGGTTTAATTGGATCCATATTTATTAATAGCCGCCAGAAAATGAGTCTGACAGCTACATCCCTCCACTTACAGGGTCATAGGAAACAGATCTCCTGTAATTTAATTAGCTGTTTATTTTAACCTTAATAAATCTTAATTGCTTGAGTTGTTCTCATAGCTGTGAAAAGCAGCGGCATTCAACAGACCTTAGTTAAAGAGAGGCATTCCAACCCAAAGCAGGATTAGGGAATGGGAGGTCCTGTACCAGGTCTGACATTATTATCTTTCTCTGTTAGTCGTTTGTCTGTTTTAATTCAAATCGCCCATATGGTCTTCATGTTTGTACCCGTTCCTTGACAAACATCAAACAGAATGAGGGACACTGGCCTCTTCTACTCCCTTTTCCAGCCCTAAGACAATGATGAATGAAATATCAGAGGAGGTGTCTGTTGTGCCCCAAACTTGTTACACTACATTTTTAAAAAGGTAAACAATAAAAACTGGAACTGGTTAGCAATAATACATTGAGTATACAGTAAGAGGGCACAGACAGCTGCTGTGCAATGATATTGCTTTGGTAGATGACCAAAAATGCCATCTACACATGGTGCACGTAAAAAATGCTTGTAGGCATAGCTCACATCATAATAAAAAGTAAATATTCATTGTGCATTTGAAAAATGTTAAGGCTGCAGCAATCGATGTGGTAATGGAGGGAACTACCAGAATAGCTTAGGCATAGCAATGATCAAGAATCATTTAGCATGCCACTTCACTACAGGTTCATCTGTAGTCTTTGAAGGACCCCTAGCACCCAAAGGCTGTTGAAGGGTCTTCCCTATGCTCAGATTCTGAGTAATCAGTTCCATTATCACCCCAGTTGGACACTTCTGCTTGTAATATACATATAAATAGAAGCAAGTCTAATGTGCACAGAATGAATGGCAGTAACAATAAAGATTGGTCTAATAGCATGTTGTTAAAGGATATTAACAAAGGCTGACAGTGCCATGGGTCCGCAGGACTTCATCATGGAAGATTCAATTACAAGACCCACTTATAAGAATACTTATTGCTCTCCTCCCCCTCATCCACTCCCCAGTGATATTGTTAAAACATGTTGTATGACTTGAGGCTGCCTCAATCTTATATTGCATTATAATAATCTAACCAAGCTGATGGTATGAATTTTTGTAAAGGATGTTGGTGTGGATATGTTTACATGCATGCGGTATAACAAGTAATGCTTTACCCAATGGTTCTGTCTGCTGTATGACACACACACACACACACACACACACACACACACACACACACACACACACTCACTCACTCACTCACTAAGGCCGGAAGCCATATGTCTGCTGTCAGGAAGAGAGCGGGGTCTTGGGGCCAGCTAACTGACTAAGAACTATTAGTCTTTTGGGACTCTGGGTTTGAGGATAAAAAGGAGCCAGAATGTTAGAGATGCAGAACTACATTTTCCAGAGCAAATCTTCCATCCCATGGAGTATTGATCTTTAGGCCTGTGTTTCATCAAAAGTTATGCCTCTGCTTTCTGGGGAGAAAGGACCACTTGTTAAATAATATTCTGGTGACAATGAAATACTGTTTTTCTTGAGTAATCAGTCTGAGTGTGTGTGTGTGGGCAGCGTGGGTAATGAAAACAGTCTTCAGTTTTAGGGTTGCTTTTTTTCTTTTCCTTCTTTTCTCTGCTAACTTTAAGTCAAAAAAGGAAAATTTTATTCAGCACTTTTTGTGCTGTGCTCACCCTGTGTCCTTTGGAAGAATGTTCTAAATTAAGATTTTCAATCCACTGTGCAGGTTTTGAAATGCACACATTTGCAAAACACATTCCGTTATGCAGTGGTAATTAGGGGTAATTAAACAGAGGGCTCTGATTTATAGTGGTTGCAGGTCGAGAGACGGCTGCTTACAGAGGCCTTGTCCAGGATTTCCACAGGATGGAGAATTAAATATATTCCACATGTTGCCAGGATTGTGTCCATTGCATGGACAGCTACTCTATGTCAGGTGTGAGTGAAGTCTTTGGGGACAAGCAAAAGGACACATTTGAGAGGTGGCCAGTAATTACACAGCTTCAAACTGATTTGCCTTGTTCATCGCACCCAACCGCATAGGGCCAGTGTGAGGTGGAACAGACAGGTTAGCCTCATCCACATATTCTACATAAGCCCTGCCAGGTCACAGTCTTATATTTGTCTGGAAATAATTGTCTAAAAATCAAAAATGATGCATCCATGTATAGCCTAATTTAGGTGAAATACAATACCAAAGTGTGATATACCTAGGTCACCAGTATATTTTGCATCTTTTTAAAATAGCATGTGTAATGGAACAATCGTTAACACTAGAAAAGATAACTGACGTGACTGGTTATCAGCATTGAAAGCATACTTGTTTTGCGGTGCAATTAAGGTGCCTAACATTCATCAAATGGCTGCAAATTACCTCTTTAAAGGGTTTCAAAACAAACTGAACCCTTGAAGGCAACTGCGCAAACAGAAGTCAGGCCCTCACTGCCTGGACTTGGGAATAAATGACAAGCTCTATTAGGAAGGTCATTAGGATTAATAGATGGAAAAAATACTAACGAGGCTCTAAAATGTCTTGTTATTAACCCTTTTGCACGGTGATATTTTGTTCACTTCAAACCCCAGTGCAGGTTTGAGAAGTGGATTTGACAGTGACAGTTTCACCAATCAGTCATGCATCCACTGTGTAAGCAACAAAACAGTTAAGACTAAAAGCACTTACTCATCGCGAAAATTAACTTAAAAATGAATGCGACAAGGCACAAACGTACGGCAGATCCTTAGCTCACTTTTTAATATATGGGTTCAAATACGTAATCAAAAGAAACTGATTTACAATCATTGCTACCTGTTCTACATACACGCTAAGATTGAAAGTGTTAAATTAACTGCAATAAAGATAATTGCTCTTGTTGTGGGGGGGCCCGGCCGCCGGCCCCCCCCCCCCCCCGCCCCCCCCCCCCCCCCACCCCACGCCCCACCCCAACAAACACAACCACACACCCACCCCGCGAAA
>JABJVR010006547.1:0-12353 GCA_025773905.1 Chitala chitala
CCCCCCCCCCCCCCCCCCCCCCCCCCCCCCCCCCCCCCCCCCCCCCCCCCCCCCCCCCCCCCCCCCCCCCATGACAGCTGAGATGACCAGGGCCACAGTCATCAGGTGGCAAGTCTCTATCACACAGCCAGGTGGGAAAGGAGTCAGATGTGTGTCTTAATAATGCCTGATTGCCAATCTGAGATCTTGGGGTCTAGTCATTGGAATTCCACAAGGTGGATTAAGAAGCAGTCAGCATGAAAGCTGAGTAAATATCTGCCTTTATAAAAGGGTGATCTCTGAGCATAGCTCTGAATAAGAATGCCTGCTTAGTTGATAGATAATGTGCCTGTGCAGAGATCTTGTTTTACTGGGTCACAAACGTGCACTAATAAAGCCGTCATAATAAAAGTCTTCTGACAGCAGCGTTCCACCTCCTCCCATCCCTGTAAAATGGTTCATCAAGCAATGTGGTGGGAATGAGCAGTCCCACCCGCCCGCCTGCCCAACCCCTTCGCTGAACGCAGTCAGGCTCATGCGCTCATCACAGCCCAACTCCCATCTGAGGTGCAGTACACAGATGCGCCCTAGACACCCGCCGCCCACTCCTGTACAGGGCTGGTCCATTGTTCAGCAGAATGACTCCCATACAGGCCACAACTGCGGCAGCCATTTTGTCACACACCCTGAGCAGCTTCTCTGCACTTCTCTGTCTGTCGCCTTATGTCAGCACGCTCCGGTGGGCCTCGAGCAGAGAAAGCGTGCTGATCAAACCCAGGCCCTAAAGTGCCCTGTGATCCGTCCCTTTAAACACTGTCTGTATAGCTGTACGCCAACAAAACGGCACCCAGTGCTGAGCTCCCACTGTGGTGAAAACATTTTAAACACACATTCTCTTCCATTTCATTTGGTCTCCTTTTTAAACTCTTAAACTTGGATTCTTACCTCTGATAAAAGCTCAGCTTCACATCCTAAGGGGAAGTCCAACTGTATTAATCTGATATCAGAAAGTCCTGAGGTTCTTCTTTTTAACACAAGCCTCACAAATGTAGAGTTGGGCCTTAAGCCCATCAGTGAAAACCTGGAGAAAGTTGCAGCAAGAAGCACCGACTCATCCAGGTCTTCCCGTAGACAGCCATGGTGTTTAGGATCACCTGGTTTGAGTTACACTGTTCAAATTAATATTGCAGCTGATGTGAGTAACAACCAGGTAGATAAACACTTCCTGTGCCAGACCTGTCCTTCCACCCCAACACCAACTGACCTTATGGGGGGGGGGGGGGGGTTTTGCAAAGAGTGCATTAAACATGCACTGCTGTCCCTTGTAGCTATGCAGCTAACTGGGTATTGAGACAGCCCCACAAGAACAAGTACCCCTAACACAACCCCCACAAAACTGCCAAGCATTCGGAAAGTACAATTATTAATACAAGCCTCTCTCACTTCTCGTTTACACACCAAGTGTGTGTGTGTGTGTGTATATGTGTGTGTGTGTGTGTGTGTGTGTGTGTGTGTGAGAGAGAGTGAGAACAAGCTTCATGATCATGGCAGCTTTGCTCATTTCCTTGTTCTCCATGTAGAGACATGCAGGCACTGAAGTGGGACCTGCTGTCTAATGTCCTACAGAAGCAGAGGACAGCAGTGGCCTGTGGTTCAGCCTGAGAATCCACGCAGGCAGGCCAAAAACGGTAAGAGAAGCAGTTTCCATGACTGCAAACCCACGTAAGACGTGACGCACGACCATGTGTTCTGCACCTCACAGCACGGCGTCCTCCTTGTGCCGCACCTCCCAGGCTCCCACAACTTAACGCCCATTTTGATCAGTAACGCTGTGGTTCCCCAGACCTACGAACTCATCGACAAATTCATCATCATGCACAAGTAGTAAGGTAATGAGCCTAACCATCTCAAGGACATCCGGTACAATGGAGCAATCCTTCACAGCAAAACAAATCACCATCCACTATAGTTAAACACTGTTTTGCCTGGGGGAACAGTTGCTTTTTTATTAACGTAAACTTAATGTACGTTAAAATTACAGCACTCTCCCCTCTTCGTGTCCCTGTGACAGCCATTCAACGGCCAGCATTATGTTGTGAGGATGAGGCAATGCGCCTAAGAATGTGTGTAAATGGCAGGGGGGTGGCTACAGTCAAACTCCAGTAGGGGTGCTCAGCTTTCCACTGTGGTCTGCAGGAACTTAAGTGGAACACAAATCCTCAGCCAACTACCCTGGGACCCACATGATCACCCTGCCTCAAATGACATCTCAAGGACCCACATGACTACACTATCCCAAATGACATCTCAAGGACCCACATCATTACACTGTCTCAAACGACTTCTCAAGGACCACAGAAGATCAGTTGTGGTAGATGAAGATCATGCATAGAATCATTTCCATCATAGAGCCATAGTTACCCAGCCCTGGCAAAGAAGTGGCAGTCCTTGGCAAACTGAAGTACGGCCCCAAACTGAAATACCATACTATCTGAAAAAAAACACACCCCTCCCAAAATAGTGAAGCCCAGTCTTTGGATGCCTGAAAATTAAAACGTTATGAGTACAAGCCCTTCACCAGATCTTTAGCAGATGGAAAACAATGGCAGAGCCTAAAGGGCATTTTCAGAGAGAAGGTTGCTCCTCTCCCACACATCATGGCCTCTTTTTACCATGCTGGTTAGACAAAGTGCAACTGGTTGGCCATCCCACGTAACAACTGTTTTACATTAACCCTACCACCTGTCTTTAAGTTTCTCACTTTTGTTAGGGAACTGAAAATAACCACGCCACATCAAAAACAGACGGCAATAGTTGGATTCTGTTTGTGAAAATGAGCCAGCAAAGTTAATTTTCAGACATAAGGATGAGAATTAGTACAGACACGTAGCTTGCCTATGTCAGATGATAGGTTACTGTCAGTTCGGTGGCACCCATACTGCGTAAAATAATTCAAATCATTAAAATGAACATAACAGCTCTGCAAGTCATTCAGATCAGCTGTAATTACCCAATGTTGCCTAATAGTGCTGCTTGTTAATATTCTAAATTAAATCCTTTCTTTGCAATGTTGCTTCCATGGACATGTTCCCACTAAAAGGGTACATTTCCATACAAATTTACTGGCCCTTGACAAGAGCAAGCAAAAAGATTAAACAACACAGGTAATGAACCAAATTTCCCAAATATAAAAATGAAAAATATGAACACAATAGTGTTGTTCTGTTATGCAGTCACTTTGATGACATGCTATTTTAAACCAGAGTTATATAAATGTTAAAACTATATACTTATACATTCTTAAAAATAAAATCAAACGGAATTATTCATTCCATACTGTTCAATCCATAATTCATGTAGGTTCATGGTCTGGTATGAACAGCAAGTCTTAATAAACTATACAGAAACTGTACACATCTATCATTTCTGGGGTATAAAAACAAAACACTGCATACTCAAATTCACATCCATCCCCGAGTGAAAGGAAGAAAACTGATAATGAAAAAACAATGAGATTGAAAACATACTTTCACCTATAAAGGGCAATGACTCTGAAGTTGAACTGCACAGGGACAGCAGTACACCCTCCTCACAGAGGAAATGATTGGGACTTGCTTCAGGACACATTAAAGAGGATTGGTCTCTGTTGCATAGAAGTTTGAACATTACAGAATATGATTGGATTTTGGAGTTGCAAACACTCCAGATGTAGAGTTAGACTCCGCCTCCATTTCCAAGGCAGTGTCTGGATATGTTATTGCTTAAGAAGAGGCTTCTACTGAAGTAAATCAACAAAAGTTAGCATGAAGACAGGAAACACTCTTCACTTTCACACATAAGAGACTCAGACAGAGCTGTCTGCTCACTCACAGCAGTGGTGGGTATAGTGCAGACAGAGACTGAACAGGAGGTACCATCACATCTGCTGTAGGTATGATGATGGTTGACTGATGTTCCAGCAAGGTTTTTCTTCCACTGGTCTTGGCAGCAATGCTTAGATCAGTTGCATCACGACACACCATCAAGACACATTATCCGCAAACTGGGTAACCTCCATCTTGAAGTCTCTTGGCTGCAAGTTGATCCTCCAGGAAGACAAATGCATTCACATAGCACCTCATTACATGTCAGTCTGCAGAGCTGTCCCTCCTTCAGAAAATGGAGTGTGAACTGTACTGTCTAATCAAGCAAAATGAAGGATATGTAGCAGGGTGTAACATCTCTCTTGTTGTCTAGACGCACACAACATCAAAGCAAAGGCCTCTGTCATTATTACTATACTGAGAAAAGAGGTGCCAGCAAGATCTGTATATTTTAAAAATAAATATGTACAATTATTACTTCAAACAACACAGCTATGTACTTTTTAATAAACATTTGGAACAACACATGTAAACTGTCAAAATCACAGATGCAGGACAAGCAAAAGAGTCAGGCTAACTTAAATTACAATTCAGCTCTCCCTCCCACACCTACCCACAAAAAATGTGCAAAGCATCCACAAGCTGATTTAAGTGTAATTTGTTCGGTTCATACCAAACAGAGGGAATCTGCAATGTGCTTGGTGGTGAAGCGCCAGCAGTAATTTGTACTGCGTTCACCATCGGGAGCAGCATTGCGGTGTGACCAGGTGCCTGAGTGCCGCCTGCTCCCTCCACACCATCACTCATCTCCAGTTTACTTGAGGTGCGGATCGCAACCAGTAACACCATCAGTATAGAGTAG
Source organism: Chitala chitala (assembly GCA_025773905.1). Classification (NCBI taxonomy): domain Eukaryota; kingdom Metazoa; phylum Chordata; class Actinopteri; order Osteoglossiformes; family Notopteridae; genus Chitala; species Chitala chitala. The sequence goes on from JABJVR010006547.1 coordinate 4,705, forward strand.
CATGGCGGCAGAACACCTGGACCATCCCCCTGTATAAACGTTAGTGCTCCTCAGGGCCCTGATGGACACATGTCACAGCAAAAACCTCAAAGTGGGGCACAGGGAGGGGGGCTGGGAGAGCTCCGAAGAGCCGCTCTTCTTTCATGTTGCGCTCTAATTAACTCTCCTGTACAAACGGGCGACCACTGAGAAATCCACATCTGTTGGAGAAGTGACGGCCACAGCGTGTAACAGCCAGCCATTTTCCTGGACCAAAAAATTTTAACGAGCTGTATGGAATTCAGAGGACCTTTAGTTGGTGACCATGAAAGGTGAAGTGAAAAACCTTCTCTATTCTGTTTTTGCTTTCAAGTGTGAATGAGAAGAGGTGGTCTGTCCAGCATGTGTGACCGCTTGCTTCAGATACACTTTAGAGGCACATTCTTTTGCAAAAACTTGCTAAACGCCTGTCACAAAGCGAGAAACTCAAGTAACTCTTCTGAACTGTCCTTGCAGCCGCAATGGGGCCCGTCCACAGCGGCACCCAGTTCAAGAGGTCGGAGCACAGAGCCCATGTCCACTCAAGGGAAGTGATGTCCACACGTCAGAACACTGTGTCCATACCATGAATCCAACCATAATGGGCCCTGTATGTCTCCCATGAGCAGTGTGAGTGAATGACCAAAGGTGACCAAACAGCCTTGCAAGGATTAAAGCAAGTCTAAAGTCTCATTTTTTAACACATTTATTTTCTCCAGGACCCATCCTCTCATCAGTATCATCTAAACCAGTGGTCTCCAACTTTTTCTGCATCATTTTTGTGCAAGACATTTTTCCATGGACAGGCTATTGCACACATGCATTATCAAGCATAATAAAGTGCATAATTAGTACAACTTACCATAATGCAGAATCAGTGGGAAAACCCAAACCCTAACCCCGCAGACTCTAACAGTCAATAAACTGGAATTTAAAAAATGTGTTTTTTATTCTTTCTGTGCGGCTTGGTACCAAGTGATCCATGGGCTAGTACCTCTGTGGCCCAGTTGTTGAAGACCACTGATCTAAACCATCATGCTAAAAAGTCAGCTGGTCCACCATGGTCTCCAGCAGCAGCTACGGAAATCACCAATTTCAACATGTCGTTGCGTTCCCAGGGGGGTGCTGAAGATGCCGAAAGGTGGGCGTGACTGCTGGGTACAAATGGCCTGGGGTCCGCCCATCAGCACCCTCCCTGAGCCCTATTGTGTCTTCACAAGCACAAACCGCTGGTTTAGTGGACTTCTCAGAGCACAGTCGTGCGTCAGAGTCCGCAGGTTCCCAGGCACCGTGCTGTCCTTGCTGTCCTTTGTGCTGGAGAGGTCAGGTTCTGCTGCAGTTTAGTCTGGGCAGTCAGCACCAGGAATGAGCAGCCCAGGTACCACGATAGAAACCAGACTCCCGATGGCGATCAGCTGGAGCCAACACCATGCTTCTCCACCTTTTTTGTCCTTTTTATAGTCTTCTCCATCTTTACTATGACATGGCTGATGTTTAATTTTAAGTACCATTACAAATAGAGCGCGTGTGGAGGGGTTACACTCATTATCTGTGTATTTATGGGCAGACTTCGTATGGCAACTACTTCAGGACATAACTTGATAAACTCGCAAACTTTCAAACTCATTTTCTCAGTAAACTTTCTTCCCATCTGTTACACAAGCAAAGCCAAAATATCTAAAATAAAGGTTTAATGTAAGGATTATCCAGCGACACGCAACATTTTTAAATGAATCATGACTTTCACTCAAGCCCCTAAATGCAGATTACACAACCAGTAGAAGTCACCGTGTGTCATTTTGACTTTTCTTAGCAGAAATCTCCATGGCAAACTGACTGAAAAGTTTGGCACATAACGAGAGGAGGTCAAGTCCAGATCAATTCACCCACGACTATAAGGACACGGTGAGTTGACACACTGCTATCATATTAGACTTCTTGAGACTTTAATCTTGTAGAAAAGACATTGTAATATAACATTGTGGGTGTTCCTGGTTTTATGCTGTGATAATGGACTCCGTTGTTGTATAAGAACAAGCTGAACTTCATTCATTAACACCAACCAAGCTAAACTGATTAGCTTGCTGTAGCATTTAACAACATTAAAACTTGTGTTTTTTTTCCTTATACAAGACTGAGCTGGGGTTTATTTCAGCACTGCCTTAGTCACTAATGTGGGTGGATATCAGCGCTCTAAAAAGTCCATCTGAAAGCAGAAGTATTATTAAAATCAACTGAGCATAAAAAGAATTATTTCTAGACCTCCAGCTCAAATGAAATGGCATGTCACAGTGGATATGCAGACTATTTCTGTTTAGATTTCTTCAGCATGAGGTAAAATCTTTGGTGACAAAAGCACACATTATAACACTGCTCAAGATCACACGCAGTCGACAACTTTTCAGTAGCTTTGACCAATCCGACATGAAAAAAATGTAACATTGCAAGCTGATATAACACATTTTAGCTTCTTTTACCTAATGTTCAGTCTTTAGGTCTACTTATCTAAGTGTGATTTTGCCATGGAAACAGTCTTCAAGAACAACACCGTTTACAGTCACATTCAGAAAAACAAAAATTAATGCAGTGCTTGATTTTTCATATGGTTCCCCATTACACAGCGCCGGCGAAACACAGAATAACGTATTTTAAACATTACGTTTTAATTACCGAACAGACGACTCCAGCTCCAGTTTTTTTTTCCTTCTTTCAAGCATAATTTTGTATGCAATGTGCATGTAATTATGCATATTTTTAAGAAAGATCAAATGACTTGCTTTACTTCAAAGGGTTTTGGTGACCTCTGACAAGGTAGCCAGAACACAAAGCAGATGAAAGCAGCTGACAGGCTCCATGGAAGGTGGTCAGCCCAGGCCTGTGCACATCCCATCACATCCCATCACATCCCATCACAGCCTGTTACGTGACAAGCTGGCATCTCCTGCAGCATCTGGCCATCATGTTTGGCACAGGAGGCAGGAAGATCTGGATGCTGCTCTGCCAACGGTCCCCCCCACAGCAGCACGGCGGCTGAGCTGCCTCCTACGCAGGCAGAGTGCAGGAGTAATGGCTGCTCTTTGATCTTTCTCACATTCCCATAGCTGCCGACAAGAGCCGTCAACTTCTCCTATGTGAGCTGCAGGGGATTGTGGCTGCCTCCACTGCCTCTGCCTTAGAGTACATTTCTAAATGGAAGTGGATGAGGGATTTATGGGAGAGAGAAACTGGCTTAACACCATGTTCCAACCTGAAGGTCAGTAGGCCATTTGGTGTTAAAATTATACTCAGCATGTCCAAATCCCTTCACTGGATCATATTACCAGCATTTTGTATATAAACTTTTAGCTGTTTGCCGGACATTATCACAAGAGCCTTTCTCTGTTGTTCTCACCAGAGCTTCTCCCTTCAGCTCACAGGTACCCTTCACTGATGCTTGTCGTTTACGATCATTGTGACATTATGGAGTCTACATGGACCAAAGCTTAACCTCATGGTGAAACAAGAAACAACACACAATATTGGAAACCTATACTAGTCTTCATATGACCTCTTATATGGATCTCTTCACAGCAGAACTTCAGTGGAACTCCTCACAGCAGAACTTCACTGCAACTTCACCGAACCTCTTCAGTACTTCGTTGTCCCTGTACAGGCAACTGTGTCCACACAGAGTTAAAATACAGCATGCTGAGTCCATCTCCCAGATCACATATAGATAACAAGGACTTCTAAAGCAATCACCCGCACACAAACTAGCAAATGAACAGAAAACCCATGATCTACATGTGTTTCTGAGCATTTCTTTCTTACTCTTTCAGTTTCAGGGTCAACACGCAAACTGCAGTATAAAAAGGGGCATCAGTTCAAAGACACGCTTCCAACGAAAATTTCCATTTCGCTGACTTTTCAAACATTACTGTCTGTAATCTCAAATTATGTTTGAACGGCATCCATTCCGGCTTTAACTTTCTGCTCTACCTAACCCTAAACAAAATGTGTGCAATCTCTGTGCAAAATGTGTTTATTGTAGATGTTTATAAACATTTCATCCCAACCATAAAAACGGCATGGTATGTGATTACAGGATACCCCTCCCCATCACTTTCTATTGTCTATTTTGTTTTATAATTACTGAATGTCACAGTAAGATCAGGCCAGTGTCAACGATCAGGCGGCATTCTGTTAGGCAAATGCTGGTGTAGGCTCTTTGAATGCGTGGATGGGCTGGACAGCGATAACTATGCTAGTGGAGCTCTATGAGCAGACACAGCGTTTAATGGGGCTGAGCTTCCAAGCCATTAGTATTGTGCTATGGTTGCAGTGCTGCCAGGCTTTGTTAAACACTGTATTCATCCCAGTCTTCATCTTCATCCAGCCTCTCAGACTAACAAAACAACACAGGAACACCCATTTGCAGAAGAATGTACATTTAAATCAATCAAGAAAAGTAAGAACCTTAGACAGCAAATTTGCATACATTTATAGCAAAAAACTAAGTACAGAGTCTGAACATTGACAGAGAGAAAAGCAAAAGTTACATGTCTGAGTGCTGAGATCAACAGGAGTGACACTGTGGTGATTTTCAACCCTGAAGACGTGAATCTTGCACGAGTGACGTCACAATCCTAGTCAGGGGGTATCCCGAGCAACCGCACCTGTAACCAGGTGCTGCTGGTTTATCTGGCTCAGCGGAGCTCATCATCCTGTTAAATGAGATGGAGGTCTGATTGTCTGCATAAAACAAACCCCTAAAAGATAGGAAGCCAGTGAAGAAGGCAACACATGATACATGTGATTAATGTGTAATTACTGCTGCTGGTGCATGATGTACATGCCAATATAACCGTAATATTTTGCTATGGGGCTGCTAGTGTTCATATTATTTACTAACCCCTCTCTGATATCTTTCTTTGCGCATGTGTGTACCCAGTGCCCGCCTGGGCAACATCTGAGAGGGTACCATCTTGTTAGAGCTGCTGGCTCCTAGTGTACCCCCTTGGATGAAGCTTCGGCTGACGGATGCCACAAGTCTAGTGAGAATTACTTCAACACCTGGAGCAAAGGAGGACTATATAGTGCTATTTACATTCATAAAGCTACTTACATTCATAGTCTCAAAAAGTACCTGTTTATTCTGTAATGTTAGCCTGCCAAGGAGGGGCTGAGCAGCCAATTTACCTTGGGCCCCCAGAGGTTTTTTTTCTCCACACTGTGGAGTTTTTGGTTCCTCTCTTCCACTGTTGTCTGGCTTCATTTGTATTTATTCCCACTGCTATTATTCTGTAACATCTGCAATTTCTTCTGTAAAGCAATATGAGGCACACTGTTGTAAAAGGCGCTATATAAAAATAAATTGAGATTGAACTGAAATTAATGCGTTTCCTTAAAAAGTAGCATGAGCATCGTCAGGGTGGTCTGTGGTATGAAACACAGAACGCCAACCCATTATATGCTGTATAAAACTTCATAATAAGCTAATTCCATGGCAATCAAGGAAAGACAATTAGGCAATGTCCGCAGTAATTAGAAAGACACTTGTGTTTGACATGGTAAAAGATTGCTGTGGAATTCACGTGGCATGGGCGAAGGGGGGGGGGGGGGCTGTTTCTACACTTACAGCTAGTTCTAGTGACAGGAGCAGGGAACAGTGCAGTGTGGCAGCCCCCTCACCTCAATGTAAAAGCAGCCTGACTGCCTAAGCAAACAGATCTGTCCCAGGGGTACTCCACTTTGGATGTTATCTTCCACATAACTTCACCGTGTTTCTTAACTTTTTAAACATATTAACTGGGCTCACTGGAGGTGAAAAGGTACACGCATTTGAACTGTACTGTTCAATACAGAACATGCTGTTCAGTGTGCGTTCTTATCTGAGTGAATACAGTCCAGCCTTCACCACACACATGACGTGTATAACCATTTTTATGCTGTGATGGTCGGCAGACCAAAACATTAATAAATGAAGTCACAAATATCAAAATACCTTGTGTCTTCCCTTCGGTATTCCTGCATGCGGAGCTATACTTCAAAGCTCAGTTTCCGGTACGACGCCATAACGGAGTCGTAACATAGCAACCGAATGAGCACATGCTCAGTGATGCAGCCTTGTAAGTACGGCGATCAGCCAGAGCTGGAGGACCCTGCTGTCTCTGGCAGGTCTCCTGTTTGGGAACATTTCGGTTTTCCTATGAACTACAGCAGCAGTGGGCAAAAATAAGCAAACACACTTCTGCTCTTCCTGCAGATAACATTTACACATTCACCTTAAAAAGAAAACATGACAACTGAACTAATCAATTTTCTATATGCTGCACCTTAATGGATCTTTATTGTACTATGTTATTATTTGATAACCTTCAGAAGCACTTAGTTTCAGTTTTTCTAACGAGTTTTGTTAGTAGGTTGCATTCCTTATGTGTTCAGGAAAGTATGGACAGGTTGCCACTGTTTTCCAAGTTTGAACAAGTTTGTTTACAAATTAAGTTCTTGATAAATTAAATGTTTGTCTTTTTCCACTGTACCAAAAATGTGCCTAACCGTGACTTCACAAATAAGGTATGATGTGAATAGTGATGTTTCCATGGATATACCCCTAAACCTTTACATGTCACAGGATGTCACAGTGTCTTCAGCTAGTTTCTATGAGACAAGAGATCCCATATGGGGACTCATCTTTCCCTTTCATACATTAGGATGCCAAGCACGTTCTTTGAAAAGATTACATCAGACAGGCCGAGTTCAAAGCCACACAGACTCAATTCAGGTTGTGTTGTTCCCTCTGGATTCATACCTGCATCAAGCACATGAGAAAGCAGGTACATTATATGGCCAGAAGTATGCCGATACCTGAACATCCCATCCATATGTGGTAATTAAGCAGCACACTCCAAATTCAGAGACATTAACATTGAGCTGGTCTCCCTTTTCCTGCTACAACGGCCTGCATTCTTCTTCATGGCCACACAACCTCCTTCCATCCTGCCACAAGTGATGACAGGCACTGATTTTGTTCAGTAAGTCCAAGTTTGCACTCACCTTTCCAATTTGTCTCAAAGATGTTTGATGGGATTGAGGTCAGGGCTCTGTGTGGGACAGTTAAAATTCTTCCACACCAATCTCAGCAAACACTCCAGATCTCCCAAAGGCAGACTGAAGCTTGGAAGTGAATTTTGCAGCCAATGACAGATGACTTGTGTACACGGTGCACTTGGGCTCTCAGTGTCCAGGTTCCGTGAGCTTCTGTGACCCACTACTTTAAAGCTGAGTTGTTGTTGCTCCAAGATATTTCCATTTCACAATAACAGCACTTATTTTGTTGAGGCAACTTTACCATGGCAACATTTCCACTAACTGACTTGCTGGAAGAGTGGCAACATATGACAGTGTCACTTTGAAAGTCACTGAGTTCTGCATTCTACTGCCAATGTTTGGCAAGAAGACTGCATGGCTGTATGCACTTGTTACCAATGGGTGTGGCTGACAGAGCCAAACCCACTAATTAGAAGGGGTGCTGACATACTTCTGCTGGCAATGTTTTGCATTACTGAGAAGGTTCATTATTCAGCTACACACACATATAGAGAAAGAGAGAGAGAGAGAGAGAGAGAGAGAGAGAGAGAGAGAGAGAGAGA
>JABJVR010006548.1:0-12353 GCA_025773905.1 Chitala chitala
CCCCCCGCCCAGCCCCCCCCCCCCCCCCCCCCCCGCCCCCCCCCCCCCCCCCCCCCCCCCCCCCCCCCCCCCCCCCCGCCGGTAGGTAGGCTAAGAAAAAAGGGGAATGTGGAAATACTGGTGATTCATATTGTACCAATAACTGCTGCTAAATACACTCATAGTTTCATTACATTTAGGAGACCGTCTATGTCACTACCTGAAAATTTTGGGATGAGAGATGATTTACAAAGGATTACGCGTTACTTGCAAGCCTAAGGAGAGAGGCCAGTTTCCAGGAGACTCCAGAAACTTCCGGGGTGTCTTGAGAAGTCTAACTGCATGCTAACACTGCAAGTGCCGAACAAGTAGACAAACCCACTGGGCCCAGTCTGCAGTATGGCAGTCCTGCAAGTCCAGCCGTTTGGCGTTTAAAATAACAGAATTGATAGCAGGTGTCAGCCCTGACTTTGAGGCACACTTTGTGTGTGACCGCGGCCTACGAGGCAATACTCCTGCTAAGCACAGACCCCTTTCGTGATCAGGAGCGATCCAAGCCAAACAGCCGGTTGTTTCTGGGCAGAATGGAAAACGGGTCTAAGTCCTGCTTCCTGAATAATAATCATAATGATAAAGAAAAATAAGGGGTGGCTGACCAGAAGGGCGCAGCAGAGGGGCTGATGGTGAAGCACAGTGGCTAAAGGCATCGGGGCTTCGCGCTGGTATTCTGGGCCAACATCAACACCCTAAACAGCTCTTATCTGCCTCCCCCCTTGTCTACAGTCTGCCCTCGTCCAGCCTCTGGGGTCACAAAACAGCAGACTGATCAAGCCCGCTACACTCTTCTGTCCCAGTGGCTGGGAGTGGGGAGGGGCCCTAACATGTGCGTGACATCAAGGGCACGATGAGGTCAGACAAATGCAGCAATGTGGCTAAGCATGCTGGGTAACTGCATGAACTGAGGCCTGGTCCCTGCAACATGGCTGAGTCAGGCTACTGTGTAACACTGTCTTTGCATCATTTCAGTTTCCCTCTCCTGTGTTTTTGAAATGCCACTGCCCGTAACAATGTTGGCAAACATTTTGCCCTGCTTTTTGTCACCGATATGATTCATTAACATGGTTTTTCCTAACACAAAAGCCTGAATTCTGTATCAGTTGATCAACAGAGCCCAGGTTGATCAACTGATACAGAATTTGTGAGCACACACTTAAAAAGTGCATGCAGGAGGAAGTTCTAGTGAAGGTTTCCTGTCGCTCTCATCTACACAGACCTGGTGTGGCCTTTCTACGTGCAGTGTTACAACCCGCTTTGGACTGCGTCTCTTTCCATCACAAATAGATCAAACAACATGGAGAGCGTGGCTTTTCATCAACAGAGGCGAGAGAGCACGTTCCTCTGCGCTGCGCGTTTCTGTTTAAGGTGGCACATTGACAGACATCTCCATAATGATCGATAGCGATACTGCTCATGACTATAAAGCACGCACCTCACGCAACACTCAACACGCTGGAGACGCAACGCCGGTGCAAGACACACACGGCGTGACTGGTCTCGCTTCGAGACCTTGACTGCATATCTGAATGGACCACTAACTGATAACCTTTCCCTTAACATACAGCAAAAAGAAGTGAAGAAAGCATGTTGATTTTACCATAATTGCCTAACTCAGGCTGCCTGTGACAATTACCTTCTAAGTTTGGCACTGGCCTCAGTAGAGCACTGCTGTAGTGCCCCAACAGAGGGGGCGGGTGCCGCAGAGGCACCAGAAGGACTTGACAGGACAGGACCCTGACATGTTAAACCAAAGACATCCTAGCACCCAAAAGACATGCTCAAAAATCCACTTCCACCCACACTCTGCTATCAGAGCTGATTTAGCTAAGCCGCATGCGCCATCAACCTAGCATCTGCCCCAACATGCTCTCCAGCACGTGTTCACACGCACGCCTCTGCGCACGTACTGGGAACAGTGACTAATTTGTCCCTTCAGTCCAGGCTTTAAATCGCTGAGCAAAGCTCTGCAGAGCTCGGCAGATGTGTCCTGCGGGACCCTGAGAAACACCGGGGAAAAAAACAACTAAATAAATAAAGCTCTTCAAGAACAGTGTCAGCACAGCAATAGGCGCCTCAACATCAGCCAATCAGCAGTAAGCACCACAACCTCAGCCAATCCAGAACAGGGTCAAAGGCCACTTACAATATAATTATTTGCATAAGCACATGCAATCACATGCAAGTTCCCATTCCCACTGGCAGACAAAGTGTCACGATGCTGCATAATCAACTTAGGAAAGCTAAGTCCTTTCACACTCCTCTGAAAGAAAACAACAGGCTTATACAACAAAGCTGGAATGCAGAGTTATTACAGATTGTATGTGCAGATCAACAATGGCCGTTTCCCCCATTCACAACGATACATGTTCTCAGGGACAGGGAACTCAAGAGTAACATCACTGTACGAGACGTAGCAGCTTCAAATAGACTCGTCAGTGTGGACACACACACACGCGCACACACACACACACACACACACACACACACACACAGGGTCAATACAGATTCTCCTGGAGTCCCATGCAGTTGACTCTATTGAGCACTCATTTTAAGGTAAGTGGGCCTGCAGAGCAAACTCCATTACCCAGCAGGACCGGAGCCACGCTCATTCTCTCCTTATGCTGGGCGTAGCGGGAGGCCAAGAGCAGCCCACCGCACGCCAACAAAAACGCCCGTTTAACACAGTCGCGCCACATGCAGTGCTAACACTGAGGAGGTGTGACTTACAGAGCTCGCTGCGGTAGGTCTATTGAAGGGTGACAAACTGATCTTACGACCAAAAGGTCACGAGTTTAGGTCTCAGCAAGACCTTTCTGTTGTACCTCAGGAAGCACGGTGCTTAAACCATAGGATGTGGTTGAATGCGCAAAGTATAAACCTGAACATTACACAAACCATTTGTTTGTAACCATTTCAAAATCTACTTCTTATTGTTTTTGTTTGATTACCAAGACAAAATAATGTAAAGCAATGACTAAATTGCAGAGAGGTAATGAGGGAAACCTGGATAGTTTAATACCGCAGTGTACCATACTGGGAAAATAATTTTGCCTCACAGCTTTAATGGAAAGGACAACCGTTATCACGTCACTCAAGACTGGAAAGCTAATCATAACACCGCTAAGAGCCAGAAAGCGCCACATTAAATGAGACGACACCAGAGGCAAGCGTTTAAAAATCCCTGCCATGAAAACATTAAAAAACCAGGCAACATGATTTAAAAAAAAAAAAACCCTTCCCCTTTCATCTAACCAATAAGATCAGCAAGACCAATTATCTTAGCCAATAAATGACAGGCTGCCAATGATACTGTGGACACATTTCACTACACAGATTTTTCTTTTGGCGTTTTCCTGTATTAAAGCAGACTAATGCCTTTATTTCACATCCATTATAATACTTGAATTATTCACAACCGAACCAAGTTTTGATACTGATTGTATTATTTTGTAGTTAAGGAATAAAAATTAATTGTATTCACTGTGACAGTATTATTGAACAATATAATTAACAAAGCTTTTATAATTTAACAACTTGTGCAGTATAAATACCTAATTAATTTTTCCAATCAGCTCTTCATTAATGAAGGATAACTGGATGGTTTAAGACTCTCTTCACGTTTGCCGGCCTGCAAGATTTTCATACCATCATCCTTGGTCTGACAATTACTATGCAATTAGTGTCCATTAGTGAACCACATTCAAGATAGAGGAATGGAACAGAAATCTGAAGGTTAAAAACAAAGGAATGGAAAGTGCAGAGGCCAGTGAGTCCACACACAATGCCATAAAAAGACAATGAGGTCATGTTCCTCCTGGTTATTAGTCACTGGGGCCTTGAGGCCTCATCTGAGAACAGAGCGCAGGCCAGAGCACCAGAGAGCTTGGCTGCTGATCCAGGAGCAGGCCTGGCAGGCAGCGCCTGTGACGGCCTACAGCTCACCTGGGATCAGCGTCATAGAGTGGAACAAAGGAACTGCTCATTCAGGGGTCAGGAGGACAATGCTGCCTGGAGAAAAGGTCAGCTAGCTGCTTTTAAGGTAATAAGGGAGGGAGAGGGACACTGAGAAAGATGGAGAGAAATTACATAGAGAGGGAGAGACAAATAGATGGGGAAGAAAAAAAAACAGGGATTATATCATTGCTGACTTTATAACCTCCTTTGTGATATTCTGCCCAATGAAAATTGGTGTTAAGAAAAAGGATGGGTTGTACTGACCATGGAACACCTGGCCACTACAGTAGAGTAAGACCTGAATCTATATAATCACCTCTTGTCATCTAAGGGACCAGCTCCGAACAAGTGTCAGCTTAAGCACAGTCATCCATCTATCCCAGCATGCACTGGGACACATGCAACTCTGAGTGCGCATTGCTATGGGGTCAGCAGTAACTAATTACCAAAGCTCCCTGAAATTGCCTTCAAAGGGGAAGGCAGGGGTGGTGCTGAGGAGACAAGAAAAATACACTGTGTATTCAGTACCTCTTTCTGCAAGTGTGTGGGGGGGGGGATGTGTGAGTTCCCCACCCGCCCAGAACCATTACTCCCTGGTAATGAGGGAGGGCACAGTTATGCCTAGCTGAGTCTGCCACCCTGCCCTGTATGAGGACATCAGGACTCTGCCAAGCCCCACCCAAAGGTTCTGATTAAAAACCCTTCAAAACACAAGAGAAGCCGATCATGATCCGTTACAGAACTGCAACAGACGCATAATTAAGGCCTTTACGCACAGCTAAACATTCAGATCTTCAGAGGAAATTAAAAACAGAAAATGCAAAAATTAACTGCAGCCAGCGACCAGGATGCTGGGAAGACATAATTCAGAACTGGTTAATATACATGCATACACAGAATAACTGGTGGAAAACAGCTTTCATTTACAATCGCCAGTCTTTCATTCATATAAACAATAGCGTTCTAGACAATGTTTTTCATTATTAGAACTTTCCTTCAGAAAAACTGAGAGCTATGGTGGGGAAAGGCTTAAAAGGACAAAAAGAGAGAAAGACTTTAACTCACCTTTTAGATTCAATCCTAAAGTGGAACACCTAAGAGGACCAGAATGCACAGAAACGCATATCATCCCAAAACCATTCGTTTACCCAATTTGGATATTTATAATTATTTTTACAGCATTTGCATGCTGTTTGAAACGGCAGAGCCAGTAAACAATGAAAGTAACTGCCAAAGGTTACCCACCTGCAGCTTCCTTGTCAGAAGCACTTTCAGACAGGTACTGGGAGTGAACAAATGCCTGCTATTCATATAAATAAGAAATTTTGCACAAACTCAAAACACAACCTTAAACAGTCCGTAGTACAGAGTTAAAAAAAAAAATAAAAAAATAAATTAAAAATGCACCGGTTGCTTTTAATAATCAGACTTGATATTTCAGCACTTTGGGTGAGTGATTCAGTGAGTCCAAACAGAAGCACTGCCAAGACAAAAACAAACATCTTAAATCGCAGGTTTATTTTTCCCTGACCAGCTCGGTTTTGGTAAGTGACTGACTGCTGCCTCTTACGGGTTTTTGGGGCCGACAGGATGCAGCAGCCTGTGACAGAGCACCACGCTCAGGTCAGTAAGCCAGAACACAGAGCCGCGGAGACGTCTCCCATTGGAACACTCCAAACCTCTCTCAGGGAGTGTCGGCTTCCTGTCACAGCAGGAGACAGACGAGCCTCGCAGGGTAGCTGAGGGCAGACCGAACACTTTCCCTATACACCCCCCTTCCCACAGGGCAAGGAGTCTACCATGTATCTCTGCGTCTTCTCTGACACCCTGAGACTTTAACAGATTCCACACCACAACTTGGCCCCCTTTTGGGGTTGGACAAGTAGACTTTCCACAGGAATGGCTGCTAGTCCAACCATCACCCACATGTATTCGTACCCTATCTGTGGTTTTAGGATGTCTGGGGTTCAGTCGTAACTGCAGCCACGTGGAAGTGCATTAAAAATGTCTTGACTTTTTCGCCACTGTACGCTTAAGTCCACCAGGACACTTCTCTCTCACACACACACACACACACACACCAAAGAATCCAAACAAAATGGACAACAACAAATAGAGACCTGAAGAAGATGAACACAGAACCAGCACATTCTTTAAGGTTGACAATAGGTTAGTGTAATGGGAAATACTTTATTGGTTTAAATAATTCATGAGCACCCCCAGGTGCTCACACAAAACACACACTGTCCTCACTGGCAGGCTGCAGAAATTAGAGAAAAGGCCTTGTCCTTCAACCTCCTATTTCCGTCTTTCCATTTTCACTAATAAATTGGCCATTCAGGGTTCACCATTTCTCACAGAGCAAATATTGCATATGTCCATACACATGGACATGCATACGCAGACAGGGACAGCTCAGTTGCCATTTCCACCCAAACTAGGTGTGCCTGTCTGGGCAAACACTCTTGCACACACGATCTGAGCACACGAGTCCACCATCTGCGGCTGTGGTCCCACTGTGGTCCAAATGTGAGACAATGCCGACTTTGCTTCCGGTATGGTCTGTCTAGAAGGCTTTTTCTTGGCCTGAAAATTGGCTCCAGTTGCAAGGACACTGATGTTTTCACAAAAGACTTATTCCAGACTCCATTGGTCATGCAACCCCATCCTCCCACCACGGCTGCACTGTCCCTGGACCTTTCCATATTTGCACATGATAAAGATTTTAAGCCTCTTTGGGCCTGTAGCAGGGGCTGGAAGAAATAATCCTTCAGCCTGCAGAGGCATGTCCACTGGTTCTGAGAAGAACCCCTCTGTCTGTGCAACACCGCACTCTTCATTGCAGGAGTGAGCATTTATGCTCAGAATCCACACAATGCTGGAAGTGGGTCATTTTCACTCTGTTTAAATGCAAAACAGACAGAATTTGATAAGACCTGTTCAGGGTGCTCAAGGCAGCAGTGTTATAGACCATGAGCTACCAGAGTCCTGGCCACATTAACCAAGGAAATGCCGAAGTATGAAAGAAAGCAAACATCCACAGTTTCCAGCTGTGTGTCTGTAGCAGCTAAGGCACAGGTGGGGAAGCTTACCAGTCTCCTTCCTCCAGAGACAGAGCGAACTCCAGACACAAAACTGCCAAGAAGACAACTAAGACCGAACCATCTGTGGCGATCCCATTCTCTTCCAGCAGCAATACGCAAACAGGATGACTGAGTTGCATTGTATTGATGTTTGGAAACTCTACTGGCGATTACAAGCAGAGAAAACGTAGGGAAGAGGGCCTGTCTCCCCCTTCGTTTGTCCTTCATACCCTCCCCTTCATGTTATAAACACCAGCTCTGCAAGCGTCTCTCTCAGGTACCTTTGGGCTGCAGTGATACAAATTGGATTTGCCCGCTTTCGAAGTTTCCAAAGCCTCCGGGGAAGTCACTGATGCGAGCGGGCTAAGTGCGTCCCTGCAGCCAAGGTCGCTCTCACTGAGCGGACCCCCTGGAGAACACCCCCTCACGGCCACTAGCACACTTAACCAGAGCTCCCAATGTCATCTGGGTAATGAACCATTTCACCTGACTATGAAGGACTTTCTATTATTGGAGCTGAGCCTCTCAGGTGCCCGTAGAAGCAAAGTGACGTAAAAGGTGTTTCGCCTTTATGAGGAACTCAGAGCAGCAAGTGTAAAACTTCGATAAACACACACACACACGCACACACACGCACGCACGCACATGCATGCACACGCACGAACTACAAACAATAACATTACAACAGTGTATCCATTTTATACTTACAGACAAGAGCACAACAAGCATGGTCTTTATCCCGAAATATGGCACCAATACATCCTGCAAAACCTAATCTGTTCTTGAATAAAGGTTTTAAATCATAAAGGACTGTTTTAATTTTTTCCCCTGTATTAATCCCAAGGAACTGCTTTCTGTCACAGTTCAAAGTTCACATAAACCATATAACTGTCCTCCTAATGACCAACAGGTCTATGCTTTATACCTTAGTAAAGACATTAGTCAATGATAAAGACAAACACTTAGGTGCCTCAGAACTTGCTGACAGTTGGCTGCCGTCGGTTCAGGTGAGCGACTGCTGGTGTCCCTCCTGTTTTAGCCTGGCTCCTCCCCCAAATGAAACTAAGGATGGAGGTAATGGCAGCTGGTACACAGACCCTCAGAAAGGCCATCCAGAACAGCAGTTCTAGCTCACCACCTGTCCTGTGAGGGCGGAAGGAAGCCAAGGCCTGCTTCACTGTTCCTGGGTATGCCAAGGCTGCAGTAAAACAGGGTAAGGTGCACCGTAATGCTTCAAAAACCACGTAACTCAAGCCCCCTACAGGGACTCGCTGGTGGAGGGAGGGAGGGAAGGAAGGAGGGAGGGAGATGAGAGGAGATTTGCCAGTAGCACTTGCTCACTCTGCTGAAGGCCCACCGTGATGACACTGTACCTCTCTTCACATTCCCACACGTCTCCCTGCCACGGCACTAACAGCCACGGAGTGTAGCTTTTTAAAAACATGTCAAAAGCATGTGTTACAAAACCATTACATTTCCAAAGCGGGAATCTCAAAAGCCCTTGGGACTGTACAGATGTGTGAGCATTACAGTTCAAAAGCACCCATCCCCAAAAAGATGCAGGTCCTGACAGCAACCTGATCTGTAGCAGCATCCTTCACCATTAGCACACAGTTAGCGGGTGTTAGCACAGCCAGCCACTATCATGACACCAGACACCCAGGGCATGATGTTAGCTGGTCCAGCACATCTGTACACGACACCCTGCATCAGTTGCACTGCACTCGGCTACATCCTTGTGCAGAGGCAGAGGAACCCAGCGTGCGGTCATGGAAACCTGACCAATGGCCCGTGGAAATCGTGAACAGATAATTTCCGACACATCAAAGCCCCCACGCTAGCAGAGGCAGTGGAAAAATCAGTACCTCTTCACCAGGGGGTCGAATGGCTTTAACCTACATTTTGCTTTTAAACAAGCCAGCATTTAAACATCAGAAGGCTGAAGGTGAGTGGGCTGAGTTCACACACACACACACACACACACACACACACACACACACACACACACACACACACACACACACACCTTATTGCTTTCAAATATTTTCATTAAAATGTAAGCAATCCCAACACCAAACCGACAAGAAAACTAATCATGCAAAATGCTGGAAATTTGGTTAAGTTACTCGTATAAAATTTTTTACTTTGTTGAGATGCCCCCACACACACACACACACACACACACACACACACACACACACACACACACACACACACACACACACACACACACAGCCAACCAAAAACATTTTTAAATTACCAGTACATCATCCCAGAGAGCATATTTTTAGCCCAGTTCTATTCACAAGAGAAAATTAAACTGACAATTATTTCTTTCCAAACACTGATATGTGGATGGTGACTACTGTCCCTGCAGAATCACAGAGCGGTGTGCAGAGCACTGTGGGTAAACATGCACTAAAGCAGGAGTATCACTATTGGTGCAAACATCAATGCAGCTATCCCTTACCTTGGGTGCTGGCAGACAGCCGCACGTCCGCCACGTGTTCCGTAGTATTGCTGCTTGGACTGGAGGACAGCGTCCTGCCACTGAAAGAGGCAAACAAACAGAAACGTCAGGTGCCACAGTTATGAACAGGAGGCAGAGCGTTGCAAGAGCAGAAGGTCGAGATCTGAGCAAAGCCGCATGCGGTGAGGAGAGGCTTCACACCAAAAAGACACCAGGCAGATTCAATGTCTCCGTTCTCCTTCCACTCCTGTAAGTCACAGGCAGTGCGGTCCACTACAAAGGCCCTCTGCTCTGCACGAGAAATTGATTCATAAACGAATCTCTACAGAGCTGTGAGGCGGATCTGAAAACAGATCCTGGAGTCGACCTCATCTTCACGCTAATAAATCGACCCCCCCCATCCCCCGCTTTGAGTGCATAAACACGAGAGGAGCATTCCATCTGCACAGTCCCAGAAGCGACCCAAACTGGAGTGTCTTCACGCCTTTGCATGAAACAGCCATTCCTACAGTTTAGCTGATCCTAGCGCAGATGAAAGACTATAACCATCTCCCTCTATATCCTCAGCACTAATTACATCTTCTAAATTAATCAGGCAAATGTGTAATTACACCACCTCTAACATGTAATCTGATGGAATATCGTGTTCATTTACAGCTCTGCATATGCAGAGGGAGCACAGGGTTGGTATTCCGATTAAGATGACTGCTTAAGATGTGAAGAACACTGTGGGTATCATGTGACCTTGTTACCATGTGACCTAGGCTTCCTTATCCACATTCATTCCTGAGAACGCAAAATGGGACAATGGGTACTAGACTCTCAGAGTGCAGAGCTGAATGCTGGGACAGCAGAGAGCTCCTCTGAGAAGACAGCTCCTCCAGCTACAGCAGTCCCTCCACAGCTGAGGTCGACCTCTGGCAAATCCTGCCAGGAGGCGTTCCAGCAGGCTCAGGGTCAACGCAGTCACCATGCTGGTGATGGTGCAGGAGGGCATGATGACCCCTCCCAAGCCCTGCCACACAACCCCCAACTTTTGGAAAACAGTAGAGCGAACCCACCCTATTGAGCGAACCCACATTTTGCCTCATTGCTATTCTCATCAAGAGGCAGAATGTATCAGCTGCAAGTGTGCGTCGACGTTGGTGTGAACGAGAGGCAGGTCACTGAACACTTGTGACCTGACGCACATGCCCCCCCCCCAACATTCATCCTAACCGGTTCTCTTAGAACAGTCCCTCTCGTACCGTTATGACATGACGTCAACGCAGCTGCTCACGTGTCAGGAAGATCTCTGTGTGTCCGCAAACACGAGAGCGGGCGTGATGGCGTGGCGGAGTGTTCCTGACACAGCTGCACGAGGCATCGGCAGAGGTGGGCAGCTGCCAGCAAGCTTGGCTCCGTGAGTTTACGAGCATTAGCCTGTCACTGTGGCCAACTTACCCCAGGCAAAGTGAAAAGACAATACAGGGACGCTGTGTGTGCGCGTGCGTGCGTGTGCGTGCGTGCGCGTGTGTAGGGAACAGACAGCTGGCATTTCCCATACACCACAGGAGCCAAAACACTCAGTGTTTATGGATGGAATACCCACCACTCCCAGATTGGCTAAACATACACATTCAGGGTAGAGGTTTCTTAATAAAACCCGTTCTCTGTATAGAGTAACCTGGGATCCAAGCATACGTCCTGTCTAAAGGAGCCCAGTTGCACATAGAAAAGTTAAGCAGAACTTAGCCATCATTAAAGTGACATCTGAAGAAGAGCTTGAGACATTATGCTGACGTGAGGGCCCTCGGCTATACCCAGGAGCACTCCGTGATCGCCACAGCTGAGCACATCTCTGTTACATCAGCCACTGCTCTTACATTCCTTTACCCAGACAAACGATGCTCCAGTAGGAGAGACAGATGGGTTATAAGATTATAGGACCATTCAGGGACACATGCCTCTGTGCTGAGAAAAAAAAAAAAAAGATTACAAATATAAGTGACATCAATGTGAACCTGTTTCATAGACCCTTTTAAGAGGCCAAAAAGAGGATGTAATGGAAAGGACATTTGTATCAAATATGTTATTCAGGTATAATAATGCTATTGGAGAGGTGACCACTTCACACTCAGCCCTCACATTAAAGGCTCTGGAGGCTTTTCATCAGAACTGTTAACTGCAGCTCTGCGACTTCAGTAAAAACTATTTGTTTTACAAATAATTTCCAGTAGTTCCCCCTCCCCCCTTAAAGTCCACTGAAATTGCAAACTAACCAATCATAAAAATGCTGTAAATAATCACAACTTCAGCCATGGATAGCTCCTGCCAAATTTGCAGTGTGTGTGTGTGTGTGTGTGTGTGTGTGTGTGTGTGTGTGTAAAATATCAGCATGCCGTACTTTGGCTCTAACAATAGAATTATGAAAGGATGGATAAGTTTTGCATTTATTCAGAATTTTTATCGTGTTCTAGCCATTTGTGAACAGTCAGTCACTACACAAATGAAAAAAATTAACCCATGCTTCCACAGCGCACACACACATGATCCAACCACCGATCCTTTGCAGGGTCATGGGTGACCCGGAGTCTAAACCAGGCAACCTAGAGCACAACACAGGTACTCCCTGGAAAAAGTGTCAGCCCACTGCAGGACACACCAAGTGTAACTGGACAGCACAATTCATCAGACCTACAAGTCTTCGGACTATGGGAGGGAACTCACGCAATGACAGGAAGAATACGTAATACACAGACACACACACAGACACACACACAGACACACACACAGACACACACACAGACACACACACAGACACACACACA
>JABJVR010006549.1:0-12352 GCA_025773905.1 Chitala chitala
ATACATACACAAAGTTAGTACACACTTTGTTGTTATTTTATCATATTATTTTTGGTTTCTCTCTGACTGTAATATTTCATATGTTCACAAACAGATGAACTGAGTCATCTGACCCCTTCAACCTATAAAGTGTGAAATTTAGCCTTTCTCCCTTACACGGTGCAGAAGTGGCCCACTGTGTCAGCCTATCAAATGGCACTGGCCCCCCTTGCATGTAAATATAACCCCGCCCTCCTGCCCCTCCACTTTCCCAGCCCCAGGGGCCTACCAAAGTCAGCTATCTTGGCATTCATGCTGCCGTCCAGCAGAACGTTCTCAGGTTTCAGGTCGCGGTGGACGACCATGTGCCTGTGGCAGTAGTCCACAGCAGAGATGATCTGTTGGAAGAGGCGGCGCGCCTCTGCGTCCTCCACCTGCAGTGGGCAGCACATCGTCAGACAGCAACTCCTATCTCGGCTCCAAGCACGGCTCCAAAAACCACGGGGCGTACAGTATTCAGTGCCACAACAAGAGACGTTAAGCCTTAAACTGTATCCTTCACACAGTTTTTCATGGTCACATTCATCAAACAGAGCTGCAAGGTATACTGGTCACACTGAGTTTATAAGAGCAGAGCTGATTTATTGTCTACACTGCCTTTACATTTGTGAGCAGTTACCAGCCTTAGCTAAAGTAACGTAGAAACATGCCCCAAAGGTTTTTCTCCATTTTAGAGCACCACAGGACACAAGTTGCTATAGACTGGCACAGAATATCAGATTATTACTGCACATCATCGCTTCAGAAATCTGCTGATGTGTATAAGCTACAACAGGTGGTGTTGTCTTTAAGCAAGCTGCATTTACTTCTTACCCTTCCATGCTTACAGATATAGTCAAAGAGCTCCCCTCCAGAGACATATTCCATCACCATAAAGAAGTCTGTGGGAGTGCTGATCACCTGATACCTGAAACACAAAGGCTGTTTTGTCTGCAGTGTAGCATCAATTAAATCATCACGTTGAAATACATAATAGAACAAATAGCAAATGGACCACCAGCTGCTGATATGGATGCTGTTGTACCTATTTACTTTCATTACACTCTTAGGCACATTTTTATACATTTTATGCCCCAATTCTGGCATTTTTAATATTAAAATATATCTGTATTCATCCTGAAACTTGGCAATTCTTCTAAAGGGCTTTGAAAACACTTGTTTGTAAAAATGCACCAAGAAAATAACATACTACTGCCTGCTCAGATACATATACGCTATTTGTGTTGTTGTTGTAATAAGGTAAGGTGATATTTCCTTTCTGTTGTCTGTTCAGCACAACCAATCAAAATCAGCCTGGGAGCCGATGCCTTACTAACCCTAAGCTGTACTGGATGCTACGCCTGTACGCACAGGCCTTCTCCAACACCACGCCTGGCGCCTGCTCTGCTGTATTTACTCTGGAGACACATTTTGAATTGCGGCAAGCTTTTCCTGCTACCACTTTAAATTCACCCTCTGTCTACATTTTCTGCAGGCTGGAGAGCAAACTGACCTTCAGAGTGTTTTCTCATCTCAGGTTCATCTTAAATTTCTGAATGTGAATGAAAGGAAATGACATAAAAGAATAAGATATAGTCATGAATGCCCTGAATGGTAATTTCCCATAAGGTCAGACATGTTTAGAAAACTAAAATGAACATTCTAAACATAACCTTCATCCCTCGAGGCTTTACACAGCTGAAAGTCTGTTCTCATTTATCTTCCATAGCCAATGTGACATACTGGATATTGGATGAACCTGTTGCTAATAAGAAAAATGCAAGGATAGCCAAACTTCTTCAGAGCATGGCGGATGTTTTGCTAAACTGAACAGAAAGTTCTGAGGCTGCTGCTTGGAGAGATAAAGGCTTATTTTAGCACCTTTATTATTGGCCTCTGTACTGCACTGACAGTAACGATCAGAGCAGTGGTGAGTGATTGTCTGCCATATTTCATACTGACCCGAGCCTCCTCAGTCCTATAAATAACCCTGCAGCGGTATCGTTATCACATCACACAAAATAAACAAAAATTTAATTACACATATTTAAGACTGCCCATCTAATGCCATATATCAAGACGAACACAGAAGCACTCTGTGGCGTCAAGCCACTAACAAGAGTTAGACACACATAATGTTCACTTGTACTGAATACATTTTAATTTCATTAGCATGTAGACTGATGACTGGTCTGGGTGCATCCTCAAATGTCACCTTTATGGATCTGAAGATAATATTTTACAATTTAACTTGTCACACACACATTAAGCAGCTGGGTAATGTTGGTACTGTTAAGAATCCATCCTCACATTACGTAAATCAATGGTAACTGTGCAGTGATGTGACGTTGCAAGAAAAAAACACAAGCTCAGGATCTCTAGCCAACTGTGTGATGGCTCAGAGGAATGTCCCCGTTTCTGCTCTACAGGACGGATGAAGGCCACACAGCGCTGCCATCAGAGATAAACTATCTGCCCACTTACAGCTTGATGATGTGAGGGTGACGGAAGAGCTTGAGGTTCTGGATCTCCCTTTTGATCTTGCCCACCACATCAAGGTTGCGGATTTTCTGCCGGTTTAGGATTTTCACTGCCACCTTGTGCCCTGTCAGCTGGTGTTCTCCAACTGCCAATGTGTAGAATCCAGTCAAAAGAGCACAGAGACAGAGCAATGAGGGCTTGTCACGGTTCAGCTAACTTAGAAGCTATAACCAACTTTAATTAGCAACAGAAATTTTATGGAACGCCTCAACCTTTTTGTATTTTGTATAATGACCAACATTTTAAGACTATGACACAAAAAATAAAAGAATTAGACTATTATTTCCTTAATTGTCACAGAATTTTAAGTGTAACACATACTCTACCAAACTATATCTCAAAAATTATTATAACTCCATTTGAAACATCAGACACAACTCCATACCAGTCATAAGCATCTCTACCTTTAATGCTGAACAGTAATACATACATACATAAAAAAAAACAGCATGGACTGCGTACTGCAGCCAACTGGTACTTAGTAAGCAACCTAACTGTAAAAACAGTGATCAGGAAATTTTTAGGCTATAGACATGTGCATTTCTGGATTCTGATTTTCAGTAGAGTTTACAGTAAGATAAGCAGTATTATTTGCCTGACAGTCTCAGTGTACTGACTGGTACAATAATCATTGGCTGTTCATTGCTCTGGTTATTACTCTGAGGATCCAGTACAATCGAGCTCATTGAGTTATTCACCTCTGTGCCACCTAATAGTAAAAAAGATGATTTTACACAATTCTTATGCAATGAAACAGATAATAATAGGAGCCAACAGCGATTAACTCTGAATAAATTTTGGTACAGAACCACATAATTAAGCACCATTTTAAGCACTTTTGTCTAATTAAAGTACATGAGGAAACAATGAGGGAAAAAATGTGTTTCATACACAAAAGTCTGCTAGAGCTTTTCCACTACTTTTCCACTAAT
The DNA here is from genome assembly GCA_025773905.1 of Chitala chitala. Taxonomy (NCBI): domain Eukaryota; kingdom Metazoa; phylum Chordata; class Actinopteri; order Osteoglossiformes; family Notopteridae; genus Chitala; species Chitala chitala. Next base: position 3,492 of record JABJVR010006549.1, read on the forward strand.
AACTGACAAAAAGCAGTCAGAGTTCACACCAAAGTAGTGGAGCTCATCCTCTCATATGTAACCGATCTTAGGCTCAGTGCCTGCTTTTCCAGGATGAGCCTCACAGCTGTGAGCATATTAAGACCTACACACACTTTCAAAACAACTTTACAGATTAGGGCCAGCATTCATTTCACTATATGCCACCGCTTTGGAAAATGGCACGAAAGCACAAATAAATAAATTTTCATACTTCAACGAAACAAATATCGCTTTCAGTCAGACAAACAATGCACAGTCTGTAATAAATTACATAAAAAGTAAATGAAGAGCCTCTAGGTATTGATTAAACTGAAGTAAATCAACTTAGGGTAATAAACAAATTGAAACTGGTACTTTCAACTCATCTCTGTACAATACTTGGTTGTCTTTTTCTGCTCAGACGTTTCCCTTAATACTCAGATTACACTCTAATCAAAGATGTGTTTCCTACCATTATGGAAAAACATAACAGCTAAGGCAAAATCCTACTGTTCAGAATCCCAAAATTTGATTTGCATGTTATGAGCTGAACAACTATCTTCACTCTCACGGAGTATGATTCGCACGCTGCAAGCTTTACAATGAATAAAAAATGTGTCAGGCAGAACTGCCACAAGAACTATAAGAAAGTAGATCTTACACATGTTTTCGTATCCTTTCACTGGCTTGGCTTTAAAATTCTGCTCAGCTAAAGGGCAATTAAAACTTTGGCCCCTACCTAATAGCGATCACTGACGCGTGCCTTTCACCATTCCTTGCTTGATCACTGGACACATGCCTTTTGGCAATGGCTAAAGTAAATAAAATAAGTGTCGTGCAACAAAGCCCAGAGCAACAGGACTTCTCATCAATATAACTATCCAGTCAACATTAGCAATGTCCTTTGGGCTCAAAACTTAAATTCTGACTGAGACCTTACAATTTAGTCAGCCACTTTTATAGCACTGTATATGTTACATAACACTGCTGGTGCTCATATACTGTAGATGCCTTATGCATGTATATCATATTTCAATATCAGTAGTGTTGCATGTGCCTTACCACTAAAACCAAAATGTAACTCACAAGGCCTGGAACCTTAACTGATAGCACAAGCACAGCACCAGAACAAGACAATATGCCAAAAATCAATGACTGCAGTATATGACTCAGTACCACTCCGTTCAAATCATAATGTTACTTCTGCCAACAATTAACTACATATGTGTATTCCTGATTTGCATAAGGTTGGTTTGTCCTGGTGGCTCAATGGGTAGAACATCAGGCTGGGATGCAGAAGGTTACCAGTTTGAATCCCAGCCCAGTCACCAGGTGTGTCCCTGAGCAAGACACCCAGCACTAGCTCACTGTAACCTGTATGTGAAATGTAAGTCGCTTTGGATAAAAGCGTCTGCCAAATGAATAAATGTAAATGGCCAGCCAATTAATCTTGGTCCACATTCCTGTTAATTTTATATGATTTTACATCAAGACCTATGACCATCAGACCTACTACCAGCACCTCGGTCATATAAAACTGCAAAGTACTGATCACTGTAATGTTTTTTTATAAAATTTTTTCTATGAGATTTGCAGCAATTATTATGAGCAGAGCTACAGATTTAAATACATGGAATAATTTAATGAATACACAATAAATACACTTTTGTTTAAATATCACTAAAAAGTTTAATCACTGTCAGTTTGGATGGACTGGTGAAGATCTCATTTTACAGATGTAATTTTAGAAAAGGACACTTCATCATTAAAATTTCAGAGTATCTTAAAAAGCAGCACAGACCAAAGTGTGTTCAGGCACACTGGATTATACCAAAATCAATGCAGAGCCTCTCCAATGCTGAGTGCTGAAAATACATGAACAAATAGGTGTATGTGAATGTATGAATATGTGGTGTGTGTATATATATGTGTGTGTGTCTCTGCATGCGCAAGTGTCTGGGAGAGGAACTGGGATTCATTATGGTAATTTATGTCACTTCTTTCATGCAACTGAGCCTCAAAAGTTAATATCTATTCCAGGTAATACAGGATACATGCAGGGTAAATCCTGGGTAGCATCCCAGGATAGCCATGTGTTCATTCTCAAACCCATTCAAGTGGACCAGGAGCGTCACAGGGGAAAATCAATTAAGCACGAACATAAGGTGAGCATACAAAATCCACACACGTGCATGCACGTACACCCATGGATATTTAGAACAGCCTTTATTTGGTTATTATCACAAAAAACACCCACCATTTTCAAATAGGAATGAGCTGTACTGCCCATAAGGCTGTATACACATCAGTGCATTTTCAAACGTCCTAGTTGTACAAAACAGAACACCCAGAAGTAAACTCAAATATTTTCTTTAAAACTCTCATAAAATCATATTATACTACAGTGCATCAAATTGTGAATTCAGTTACATTTGAAAATGTAAGTAAATGTAATTGAAAGACAGTTATAATAAACTGGACTAAAGGGACACCTCAAAATGCCAACAAAAATCATGTCTATTAAGACAGGATCACACTTTAACTGAAGCAGAAAACTACAGATAATACCTGTTTACACTGATAACAGTATATGTACCTCGATCCCATTTTAACCTACAAGAACATGCTGAGTTCAGTGAATCAGAAAACGACCAATATAAAAATTCTCAGTATGATTTTTTTTTTTTTTATGTAGGTAACAGCCTAGTGTGTTGACCGTTCGTTCTTATAATGTGTGGAATCGTGACAGCGTTCCTTAAAGAGAACTTCTGATCATGAGTTGTTTTTTTTCGACATTTCTTCGCCACTATTTTGTTAAATAACAAGAGATGGTACTCGGGCATCCGTATTATTGAACACTAAAAAATTGTGTTGTAAGTGCCATAAAGCAGGTCGGCATAAATCCAAAGCTCTAAAGCGGTCTTCTAGACACAGTCATTAACGTAAAATATGCGTTAAAATTTAGAGAGCTGCGACGTGGCAGTGCTAATGAAATATTTCAGATAAAATTTGTTTTTTTTTTTTTTTAACCGGTAGGCGCATATAATACACAATAAACAATACTGAGCAATGCATGACAACTTGTAGTATTAGTGCATTTTTTTTTATAAATATGATTTGTCTGCTCGCAACTTTATATCATAACTAAACCTTTAAAGGTAGCATATTTAATAGTTGGGAACGGTTGCTGTATCCAAGATCAATCGTGAAAAAAAAAAATTATATATATATATATATATATACTCTAAGGTAATGAGGATTAATCGCTGAAACTAGTATATATAGACAGAGATCGCATTTGTAAAAACGTACTTGTTCCGTTTTCTGACAGTACAGCTTGAAAACTCTGCATGTATTATATCTATCATTATACTGTCAATCTGTTGAGGTGAAGGTATTTCATGAAAAAAAAACAGTAATAATAATAATTTTTTTTTCTGGGGAAAACTAGTAGATAACGCACGGTTTACCAACAAGGATATTACCATGACAGGAAACTTCATTCACCATACAGTGGTGTTCAGAGATCGAGCAGTAGTAAGCGATTTCACTTAAGGTTCATGAACACTCGAATATAATCGAATACAAGTCTTCGATCTCTTGCCATTTTTCAAGGGAAAAAGACAGAAAAGAACCCAATACAAGCCATCTTGCGTTACAAGGTCACAGCTGGCCAGATCAGTAACGCAGCTTATTAAGCAAGCATGCCTGAATGCGAAGTGAAACGGGAGGCCGCCGATGGGACCGGCTGAGGTGTTTAAACGAAATGCAATACGGTCATGCAATATCATTTCAAGTAGCCACTCCTTATGACAGTATTATTTATATTTGAATGGTTGCCAATTATAGTAATTGACGTAATTGGCTGCATTACGGATTTTCAATAACAAACGATGTTACCTTAAATTTAAGATGACCAATAGCAAACGTGTTTTCAGTGATTAATTGTACACATTGCCAATTTTGTACAATCGTGCAACAGAGTAGCATTTGGTCCTGCGAGAATTTACCTTTACAACACTCCCCATTCTCGAAAAGAATTTACGCAATTTTTGCTCACCGTTCGTCTTGTGCCCTCGACCATTATCCATGCGCCACACACTACGTCAAGAGCGTACAGTTTTTACCGGCAAGTTTAGCGGTAAGAGGGGAAAATGTATACATATATACGTTTTTTTCTGTTCAGCTTTAGCGGACATTTAAATAGCTATAAAAAATGATGCCACTTAACTCTTAACTTTTCCAAAGGTGCCGACTCCAAGTGTGTCTCCAAGGATATAATGCCCTATTTTAACCCTGCCTTCGTGTTTCTGCTTCTCAGCCATTTTACCATTTGGGATACCGCTGTAGGTTTACCCAGAGTGCAGAGGGAGGCGGTATCGGAGTGGGACACGGGGTAGGCAAAACACGACACAGGATTAAATCACTCACTGTGGTAACGGCACCAAAGGTGGTGCCTAATACTCCTGTTTCTTATATAAGCATGTAAATACATACTATGACTTGTTTAACTACTGACACTGGACACATGTACACAAACAAACGTGCATCAGTGATGACTCAGAACTAATTTCTAGAAAAGGATTTAACTGTACATACCATTCATCGGAACTTGGAATTCGCGTTTTATTATGTCGCATTACGTTATATTTCTGTGGAGGGTTTTAGATGCATTAGAAAAACCCCTCTACTAATGCTGTACGTTTTGCCTTTTTGATGATGCGCCAAACCTGTTTTTTTATTGCAACAAAACAACCTATTTTCTGTGGTTTGGAGTCATTATTTACAGTTTCTTGTACGTTGGCAGTTGTGTGTTAACAACATATATTCTACCTACTGTGTCATGAAGAATATAGAAGTAGTCGTGTACGTATTAGCTCACTATTATGTTTGCTTTAAATGCACCTGACCATGTCCCCCCGCGCACTCCTGGCCATTGTCACCTAAACACCACCAGGTGGCAGGAAATGCCTACTGTAGACTCATGGGCTGTGTCCGAAATCACTAGTCCCTACGTACTATATAGGACATTATAAATCGAGGACTATATAGTGTACTCGACTAGCAAAGTAAACAGTACTACATTACATGTAGTCGGAATTTTTTTCTGAGTCGTCGATTACGTCGTTGTCGCATAAATTAGGGCGATGCTTTATGGTTGTAGTGTTCGTGTAAACCATCATCGGTTGTACACTGCTTTTAATGTTGCATTGTGGCATACCTTGAGTGCGTTAAATAGTTAATAGAGTTAGACACACAACAAACGGGCACTAATTGTGAGTAGGGTGTGATTTCGGGCACAGCCATGGTGTTCTACGACAGATCGGAAGGGAAAAAACCTTTTCGCAGTGGTGCCTGTAGCTAATCCCTGAAAGCTTAGAGCACAAGGCAGGGGACACATTGAACAGGGCGTCAAGCCATCGCAGTCCACCGTCTACTTTAAACTCCGATTCGTCTTAAACCATACATTTTACAGAAAATTGTTTGCCTTACACGTTTTGAAATTTACGTTGTAAATTGGGAACAAAGCTATTGTTGCAACATGCCATGCTTCATTACAGCATCCTGTAGAGTAGAAATTTATAATAAGCCTTTTAGGTCACTTGAATAATATAAGATAAAACAAATCAAGTAGGATTTTTTTAACGAGGAAAAAAATTAAGTTTCTTCAGCCTGCCACCGACTAGCATCAGCGGGATATTGTTTTATGGGGGGGGGACTGCACAAAGAGAATAGACCAGATGCCTTTGTGTGTATGTGCAGGTATACAATGCATACCCACCTCTTAAAAATGGTATGTCCACCTAAAACTATTACTGACCCAAAATGTTTTGCAAAAACTGAAAATAATTAAATTTTTGTTTATTAGTCTTGTATTAGCCACCTTTTGGTCTTTTGTGAACGAGTAACTGCAGTGGTGATAGTGTTAGTATGTGTTCTTGAAGGAATAGAAATAATTTAAGAAATCCATATTGGCTTGTTTATAATTGCATGTGAAACAATTTATAACAATTCTTAATAGGAAAACTTGTTTGTGCTTCATACACACACAAGAACGTGAACTACGGAGGTCTCTTTAAATACGATGATTAAAATTGACAAGTGTTTATTGTATAGCCTCTCATGCTTTTAATATTGTACAAACTAGACGTTTTTTACTTGAAATAGTGTTGAAATAGTGATTATAGTAAAATAATGTTCAATAAAGTGCAACAAACTGAAACATGGTTTAGAAATTTACCCACAGCCACCACTTGGAGCACTAAAAGACCTTTCCTTCACTATACATTTCACACTGAAGGAAAGTTTTTCGTCGAGATATAGGGATAAAATCTCCGGGAAGGGGGCCGAGCTTCTTGAACTGAGTAAGGGGAGGAGAGTGATTTTCATAAAACGAGTTGATCAGCAAACGCGGAGAATTCTACATTTGGTTTAAGTTCTGAACACATCGTGACAGTTGAATTCCTAATTATTAAAAGAAGATATCGAGATTTTGTTTTAGCTTAAAGGCAAACTCGGTGAAGCGAAGATACCGATAACAGATAGTGTGCTGGTCTTTCAAATAAATTCTGCTGGTCCAGAAAACTAAATGAGCCAGAACATCAGCGATCACATCATTTCACAGCTGATGCAAACCGTACATCTTCAATAGTTTCTAAATTTTTTTTCCATTGCTGTTATATGACTGTTTCTCACTGAAGCGAAATCTTTTATTTGTGTTTTATTTATTTTTTTTACGATAGTTTATTTTTTATTTGAACTAAGTATAGCAAATAGTTCTCAATGCAAAACTACATTTACGAAAAGGCAATGGCACCAGAGACCAGAAACGGGGGAAGCGCAACACTAAATAACAACGGCATTGACAACACCAAAAGGAAACTGATAATTTTCCTAGATGTGTTCTGCTTGATTTTAGGTGAGTACCTATATTTATAATTTGGTTATTTTAAGCTATGATTGTAGTTGCCATTAAATTCACTGACAGTGCTGGCAGCACCTAACCGCAGCGTGCAGCAGCTGGTTTTGTCAGATATCGTAATCGGACAGGGTACACGGGGTTGTTTTGGAGTTTATATGGAAGCCGGTGCGTATAACCTCGGAAAACGTTTGGGCGTGATTTGAGCCCCCAAAAATTAAACATGATGTTGATGACTCTATGATTCCTACGTATGGCATGTGTAATCCAGGCTACCCATATTTAAAAAGTTTCACTGGGGCAAATAATTTGAACTACTCGTATTAAATATATTCGGTTAGTCATTTTTGAATTTCGTGTGCCAGTATACCATATACACTGTTGTCACTAGCCAGGCTGATGAAAGCATGCAATAATCCATTGACTGCCATTGACTTACCTGTGACATGTTTAAATGTTAGTACATGACAAGGGTCATTACGGAAAAGTAGTTATTTAAAGGTACACAGCATGTATTGAACACCTCGCAGTTAAATTTGAATTAAAATGAGGATACGTCGGTTGCTGTATTAAGATACAGTGAAGTTGGCCACAGTGTCATGATTAATTATGATTGCGAGAATGAACACATTTGGGGCTTTCGTGAAGAAAAGAGCTTTAACCTTTAATGCATACTTCTTGATATACTACAATTGTGAAAATATGCAATGGGATTGTACGATGCACTAGTAATTAACTTACTCTGTCGTCAACACTGAGGACAGAATAAGACAACTTGGAGTTCCACATTCGCCAAAACATGGCACATTGCGAGGCCGATGAAAGACACAAAGAAAGTCAATTAAAGGGTTTCTTGCCGCCTGGTGACCCCTTCCACCGCCGATCAACCAATCGAATTCTTCTCCATTTAAGATCCATTTGTTTGTCTGTCTTGTTTACTTGTATATTTGGAGAGCACGTGTGTAATTATTTAAGTTTTTTTTTTTTTTTACAATAAATGTCAAGGTGCAGTGCAGTTGCTAGTATAAATTTAAAACCAAATTTGTTATTCACATATTGAAAGAATTAACGCAGGCGCTGCCAGAACTGTGAAGTATGCTGCAAAGTAGGTAGTAAATACTGTTTAACATGCTGCCTCTATCCATTAAATCATGTGTTTCCTTTGAAGAAGGACAAAGGGTTACATTTAAAACGTAACAGTTTTTTCCCTTTAAAACCAGTCTAGAGTTTGCTTGAGATTTAGAGAATACAATTTCCATAGTTGTGAACGGCATTTCTAATCGTAGATGTAGCATGTGTGCTTTTGTCACCGAGGCTGAAGGGTTCTCTTGCATTAGGCTCGCGTATCTGTCCCGCCAACAGATCTTCACAGCTCTTGTGATAAGATCTAGATTCCTACTAGTTTGAGATCCTGGTATTTCTGCCTAGCGAAGTCAGTGATTCGTTATTGAACTGGTAATTTTTAAAGAAGGAACTCGCGGTTGTTGCTGTCGATTGAAACAAGCATGTTTCGGAAACCTTTGGTCTACATCTTACGATAATTCGCGCGGAAATTACATAGCCAGAACTAAATAATTTATGAGAATTGCTGACGCCGTTCTCTTTTGCACAGAAACTTGCTTGCATGTATTGTTCAATTTATTGCATTAACATGTTTTGCATTTTGTTATGGTAAGATTTTACTGTTAAACTTCGTATTAAATTATCATATTATTAAATGGTCTAAACAAAACGTGTTTTAAACGTGCCTGTGGCGCAGTTATTAAATGCACACTTACCCAAAAGATCAGCTTTGCCTTGGATTTGTAATGAGGAGTAAAGATGGTGCCTTATACCAAGCGTGGACATTTGTAATGAAAAGACGTGGGGGGGGGGGGGCGGCGGGCGGGGGGGGGGGGGGGGGGGGGGGGGGGGGGGGGGGGGGGGGGGTGGGGTTGGTGGG
>JABJVR010006550.1:0-12350 GCA_025773905.1 Chitala chitala
GGGATGGGCTCCAGGCTTCCCCGCGACCCTCACCAGGAATAAGCGGTTAAGATAATGGATGGATGGATGGATGAATTATACTTGTTAATAAACACTGCTCCATTACATAATACAGGTGTCCATGGGAAAAACAGGAGGAGTCCCAAATTTAGGAAACTAAATCTTAAGATTTAAAGCTTCATGTTTTTTTCTGTGCAAAATATAGAATTGTGCTTTGGCACAAATGTTATTAAACTATTTATGAGTTCTCAAGGTCAAGGTGGTTTTTATTGTCATTTCAACTATATACATTTGGTACAGTACACAGTGAAAGGAAACAATGTTACCCCAGGACACCAGGTGCTACATAAAACAACACAACAATGCTAAACTACTAATATAACATACAGGGTGCAATAAAGATAGCAAATAGTGAACTATACATAGTGCAAACAAAAAGAAGTAAACAACACAGAGAGCAGCGCCATCACAGTTCTATGTAAACAGTTTGGTGAGCTGTGTACAGTAATCATGAAGTGCAGCAGTGCAGAGTTGGTGAGTGTGTGGTTGAATTTGAGATGCCTGGATTAAATATTACAGATATAGCAATTTGATAAAGTTGCATGTCCCCTTTCGGAGTTACTTCTGTTTTTCCAACGGACTCTCAAATGTTTACATGCAGAAGCAAATAGTATCATAATATCTTAATGGTTAGTAGTTTCAAAACCTAAATGTTTTATTACTCCCTGAAGTTGGGCTTTCTATAAGCCAGGCCCGCATCAAGTTCAGAATGCAAAAAAAAAAAAAAAGACACAGCAGTGCGCAAGGTCCCATCCAGGGTGTACTTCACCTGTCACACTAGTACCTGAAAAAAATCCTGAATAAATTGGCTCCAATATAGTTGTGTGTTAATGAACTTATGGATGATAAAAGCACTGTACTATATAACACCTGAAAATATTACTGGCAAAAATCTCTGTCAACCTCCAGTGTCCCTAATCTGTAACAGCTGTCAGAAAATTTAAAAAATTTAAAGAGAATGGTCTTATTTTAACTTATTTGTTATAATTTATAGTGCTATAAAAATTCTTAATACAAAAATGGAAATAAGTTATGTACATTTACAAAAACGAAGTTGTGTCACAAAAACTGAAGTTAAAATGAAGCCTGTGTCACTGACACATACTGATAACCATCAATAAGATGCCATTAAAAAAATGCTATGAATTCTTAGATGGGTATCATGTACTTGGACCTGTCCCGTGTCACCTTGTATTTCTAGCTTCCCTCTCCCTTCTGGTAAATGTTGGAACTCTATGTTCACCTCTTTCTTGCATGCATCTCCAATTGTCTGAGTGATTACACATGATGTTGAGTCCCTGGTGTTTCTACAAATACTCTCTAGCTTCTTTTCCGTATAGCTGTTATTTTTATTTATTTTTTGCTCAGTTCCTGTTGTCATTTATGAATAAACCCTATCTGCACTTAAACTCCTCTTTGCCTTAGTGGTGCGTTCCCAAAATCGTGACGCTGGGGTAATGTTGTAATTTCCAATGGCATGAGTATTGGATCTGGCATACCAAATCTTTGTAGCTGTTATTTTTTGCAGGTGTAAAATGGAACAAATAGAATTCTGTCAAAAGTGGATGCTTAATTTTTTTCATCATTCAGTTGTTTCAACCTGTACATCAAATTCTTTCCAAACTAAGGTGTTTCTATTGCATATTTATTTCATTAACATTCTCTCCATTGATTTTTTTCCAATATTTCTCTTTCCAGACAAACACAGAACAGTTTTTCTTTATTGCATTTTACTTTTTACAGTTTTTCTTTATTTGCCCCTCTCCCAACCCTAACCCTAGCTTCAGCCCTGCTCCTGGCCCTAACCCTAACTCCAGCCTCTCACCCAGCCATAATCCTGACCATAGCTCCAGACTGTTTCCCAGCCCTAATCCTAACCCTAGCTCTAGCCACTCTCCTGGGACTCACCATAACCCTAGCTGCAGCCACTCTCTGGACACTAACCCTAACCTTAGATCTAGCCTCTCACCTAGCCCCAACCCTAAACCTTGCTTCAGACCCTCTGCCGGCCCAAACCTTAACCCTGTTTCCAGCCCCTCTCCCAGCCCTCACCCTAGCTCCAGCCCTTCTTCTGGCCCTAAACCTAACTCTAGCTCCTCTCCTGGCTGTAACCCTAACCCCAGCTTCAGCCCTGCCCCCAGACTAACCCTAACCCTAGTACTAGCTCTTCTCCAAGCCCTAACCCTGACTGTAGCTCCAACCATGCTCCCGGTCCTAACCCTACCTCAAGCACCTCTTCTGGCCCTAACCCTAACCATAGCTCCAGCCCTTCTCCCAGCCCTAACCCTAACCCTCACTCCAGGTCCTCTCCTGGCCCTTACCCCAACTGTAGCTCCAACCCCACTCCTGGCTTTAACCCTAACTCAAGCTCCAACCCCGCTCCCGGACCTAACCCTACCTCTAGCACCTCTCCTAACCTTAACCATTGCTCCAGCCCCTCTTCAGGCCCCAACCGTAACCCTAGCTCCAGGTCCTCTCCCAGCCCTAATCCTGTTTCCAGCCCCTCTTCCAGTCCAAACCATAATCCTAGCTCCAGCCTCTCCCTCTACTGGCCCTAACAATAACCCTGGCTAAGGCCTCTGTCCCAGCCCTAAACCTAACCCTAGCTCCATCCACTCTCCTGGCCCTAACCCTAGCTCCATCCACTCTCCCGGCCCTAACCCTTGCTCCAGCCCCCCTCCCTGCCCCTAATCCTAGCCCTACTTCCAGCCACTCTTTCAGCCCTAATCCTAAACATAGCTCAAGCCCTTCTCTTGGCTCTGACCTGAACCATAGCTCCAGAATCTCTCTTGGCAAACCTTAACCCTACCTCCAGCCCATCCCCTGGCCCTGGCCCTAATCCCATCTCAGGCTCCTCTCCCGGTCCAAACCTTAACCTTAGCTCCAGCCCTTCTTCTAGCCCTAACCCTAATCCTAGCTGCAGCCACTCTCTAGGTGCAAACCATAACCCTAGCTGTAGCCCCTCTGCTGGCCCTAACCCTAACCCTAGCTATAGCCCCTCTGCTGGCCCTAACCCTAACCGTAGATACAGCCCCTCTCCTGGCCCTAACCCTAACGCTAGATCTAGCCCCTCTCCAGGCCCTAAATTAATATTAAGCAGAATTGAGTCCCAGTCTCTTATGTGGCCCCTTGGCAAAATTAATTGCCCACCCCTGCCCTAGAGCTAGCTCCTCTCCTGGACCTAACCCTAACCCTAGCTGTAGCCCCTCTCCTGGCCCTAACGTTAACCCTTCCTCCAGTCACTCTCCCGGTCCTAATCCTAACGATAGCTGGAGCTCATTTTATGGCCCTAACCCTAGCTCAAACTCCTCTTCAAGCCCAAACCCTAACCCTGTTCCCAGCCCCTCTTCAGGCCCTAATCCTAACCCTAGCTCCAGCCCCTCTCCTGGCCCCAGTCCTAACCCTGGTTCCAGCCCCTCTCCTTTTTGCAGTCCTAACCGTAGTTTTCACCCCTTTCCTTTTTGTAATGCTAACCATAGATCCAACCTTTCTGTTGCCTCAAACCTAATTCTAGATCTAGACCCTCTCTTTTTTGTACCCCTAACTCCAGCTCCAGTCCTTCTCCTTTTTTGTAACCCTAACCCTAGCTCCAGCTCCTTTCATTGCCTCAACCCTAACCCTAGCTCCCACCCTCTCCTTTTTGTAACCCTATTTTCAGCCCCTTTGCTGGTTGTAACCCTAATCATAGCTCCATCCCTTCTCCTGCTTTCAACGCTAACCTTAGCTTCAGCCTCTCTCCTGGCTGTAACCCTAACCCTTCCACCAGTCCCTCTTGTGGCATCAACCCTAATTCTACCTCCAGCTCCTCTCCTTGCCCCCAACCTCACCATGGGTCCAGCCTTTCCCCTAGCCCTAACCTCTCCAGATGAATTATGGCATGACAGCAGTTTACATTGTTTGTTGTGAACACAGTACTTTATGATGTTCAAAAACTCTTGGCTAATTTTACATATAAGGTTGTATTTTCTGGTCAGTTTTAGAAACTATCTGGTTGAAAAATTCACAAGTCATTGATGTTCATGCCGGATACAGTAAAAAAAGAAACATTGTTGCAGTAGTCATTAGAATTTATAGCAAATCCTCCAAGATTATAGGCTGTAATTTAAAATAGAACCTAAATTCCAGAAGTAGACAAGATCCTTGACTAAAAGAAGCTGTAATTGTTTTTTTTTTTTTTTTTTTTACCAAGATTTCAGTTGTTTTTGATACGTGTGTGTAACACTTAGAGCCAGAACAGGACACAGAGGCCAGGGTAGAGTCTAATGGGTGAAGTACTTCTGGACCTGACTTTATTTCACAGGCTTTCTTGAACCTAAAGTCTAATTATCAGCATGTGGTTTTTGTGTACATTCGTTTCAGATAGTGTTCTGAGACAATTTTTTTCAATTTTAAATTCATACAAATAGACATTTCCCTTGGTCCAACAAAAAACTATTAGTTTCCACTGAAATCTACTGTGTGCAGACAGGCTATAAATACTTCTTGTCATGCACCCATTGTACAAAACCATGAATTCACTCTTGAATATATAAAAAAAAAATGACAGGCTGTAATTGGAACACAATACATAAAAAACACTGTAGGGCTACAATAATGAAGATGTAAAAGGTGATAACAACAGGTTAATGTCTACACTGGATGCCATTATCTCATATATTAACAACCCTAAACATTGTCTTCCCCAAACAGCCATCTTGTACATTTCTAACAGGGAGCAGAATATCTAATATGTACAGATTAATACAGAATGTACAAATTAACACCATCTGCCACAAGATCTATCAATATTGGAAAAATGATTTATACCACAACCTTCAGGACTTTCTACAGGTCCCTGATTGTCCATTTTTGTGTTTCTAAGGTTTTTACATAATGATGTACTCTGTGTACACAGTAGGTACATGATTGAATGTCTGTTTTCAGTACTGCACTTTGTCATTGACTTCAATGGAAAAAGTGGGAGCATGGATTTCCACAGAAGGATAATGATTTCTATATTGGTCTTGTAATGTTTTCATGCATCATGTTATCTTAATTACTGTACATATGTGCATGGTCTAAATTTGCATAAAATATATACCACCTACATCTTGTTTGAAATGAGAACATAGCTCAATGATATCATAAAGGCTGTATTTACAAAACCATTTTTGACACCAAACCCTTATAGACTTACCATGCTTCAGAGGACATACATTCAAAAATACTCCGAGTTAACTTTGTTTGGGGTCTATTTGGGTGGAAGCTGAATGGGATGGGGGCAAGTCTTCACTAACTATTACCCTTTAATTAATTGTCATTTATCTACAGAAGGTATAGTTGTGGTTGTGCTATCTTATTGTGCTTAGAAATGGGAAACTGCAAGTCTGTTATTCACATGGTCAAACAGCAGACACAGAATCAAGGCCAGAAGACAAAAGTCTTCTTTTGTAACCTTTGTACAATGAAAAAAACTGTCTGTCTGGAACATATCAGAAAGTTATGACCTGGTCATCTGACTTCAAAGAGGCTTCTAAACAGTTACACACCAAACTGGACGTCTTTGTGAGTTAGGCAGTGGTTCGAATGTTTTAGTAGTTATACCAGCTCTTGTAAATATGGTTAAACTATGAACTTTTCCAACATAAATATTGTGATTTTCTCTGATTAAGTCATGCACTTCTTGCTCAGTGAAAAGCCACAAATTTGTCCATGGTATTTTACCCAACTCTTTCATCACACAAATGATGAAACGTGAATTGGTTCTCTGAGGTTATATATCTATAAATGCCATTTCAGGGAGTTGTAATCAGCCATAGCAGACATGCAGAAACTGGACTAGTTCAATAAATGCTGAGTGTTTGCTGGCCGCCTTCCTGGACATCCATAAACCACATGCAATGTGCCGCCTCAACCTTTCACAAACAAAGCAAAAACAATGTCCATGGGCATGAGGCAAAATTAGATCAATCTACCATTTTCTCAGGACAGGAGTCATGACATCTAACCCAATGACACAAGTAGTAGGCCTACTCTTGGAAATATTTCTATCTGAAGACACAAAAGACCATAAGGTATACAAAAGAAATGCATTTTGTAATAATATATATTTTTCACACAAATTAATTTTTAAAGATGAATTGATACAGAATTGTTTCTTTTGACAGAAGACGCTCCTGTCCATACTGTGTCAGAATGAGAATGAGAATGAGACTTGCTTTAATACAGAAGGTCTGGGTAGCAAACAATAGGGAAAGTTCGATATGAGTGCTCCACATCAAATTTCTGATTTAGACTGAATTGAAGACCCTGCAGACAAAGAGCCCTCTCTACTTAAACCCAGGCACTCTGACAGTCTGAGCCCAGTGTCAATCTGCTCTCATGTAACTGATTCCTATGGACTTCAGGTTAATTATGCCACCATGTTAACCTGTTCCCAGTATGTGAGCCCCATGTCTTTTATTCCTGGTTAGGCCGTTTACTCCCAGCTGTGTAATATCTACTTCTCCCTTCGTGTTCTACTGTCTTGATTCATTGCTCACATCTAACGTAGGTATCTAGTGCCAGTGTTACAGTATGTTCTAATTTTGGTTCCCTCGTTAATCTAATTGGGTTTCCTATCTGCTGGCGAGCTTGTCCCAATTCCCCTCCTGTGCTCACTGTAAAAACACACTGCACCAATCTGGTGATTGCAGCAGTCATTCATCATTGGGCAGGAGGCATTAGAAGAGATTTGAGTGACAGTCAGAGACAGGGCCTATCCAGGCACACAGGGAGGAAACAACAGTAAGGACATTGCAGAGGCACCAGCATGCATGAACTGCAGAATCACCACAGTGTCTGTAAATAATTAATCAAAGCCTGCTGTCGTAACCTATAAGCAAAATAAGTTGCAAAAGGGGGAATGATATTGGGCTTCTCTCTGGCATGGTCCTGAATTGTGCCAATTATTTAAAAAAAAGTCTTAAACGTTTATTGATGTAGAGTTTACAAAAAATTTTTTGCTGTCCGGATTACTAGCTTTGTCATATACTGTCAATGTAGGAATGTGGGAGTTCTGGTGGAAAATTTGGCAATAAATATCATAAACTAATCACAACTAAATGTATTTGACATAAGGAATCTGCAGTTTATGTGAAACCTGTGATAAACCTAATAATTTGAGGTGGGGGGGGGGTTTGATCTGCTTAGGATGGCTACACCTAGAACAGTACAGCTTAGTTTTTGATTATAGAGGGTTTTTAAGTGTAGTTTATATTAACTGGTCAGGGAACATAGGACAAACAACAAAATTACAGACTACAGCAAACACTACACCCAGTACAGGTAACAACAAGAACCAGCAAAGGACTGAAACAGAAGGGGGATATATGAGCCACAAACTAATAAGACTAAGTGAGGAATACTGATTGAATTAACAGGACAATTATCACAAGGGGAATGGGAGAAACAGGGGCCAACTAGTGGACACAGAAGGAACTGGCAGGGACAAATTGTGACACCACCTTAGATATGAGACATTGGTTTGGCTAATCACATGAGCAAATATAATAACAAATAGGCAAAAATATATTGCACATTTAGCATGTGTGAACTGGGATAACTTTTAGCTGCATGTCCAAACAGTTTTATTTCATCTATGCAAGGTTTTTCCTATCCCATATTTTGTTGATGGCAAATGGAATATCTAGTATTACCTAAAAGCCTGTTGTAAGATTACAGTTAATTATAGAACCCTTCAGAATAAAGCATTTGCTCCCTGGCAAGCTCTCTTATCAAGCAGGTAAGAGATTTATAGTACCTCTGTATTTTAAAATGTGCCTTTAGACCACAGGAAAATAATTATATGGAAAAACAATACAGCGAATTGCTTATTGGGAACGTGTGAAAAAACACATTAATGTAGTTTCAGACTTAGATATTTGAGGTGCAGTTTCAGTTAAGATGAACGGAGATTTAAAGCTCTCTGCCTTTTCTCCTTTCAGCAGTGTCATATATAGTGGTTACATGACTGGGCCATACTGTGACAGGCAGCAGGGCATAGATTAGCTACAAATGTAGAACAGAGGTACAGGTGATCTACGGGTGCAGAGCAGGTGTACAGGTGAGCTACATGTGCAGGGTAGTAGGCGTGGTGGCTTTGGGTCCAGTGTCAGCCTCTCTTATATTGTACAGCACAAGTACGGATTGCAAGAGGATTTAAGTGTAAATTATATTTTCCATAAAAAAATGTGTTTAATATTATCTTCATTGATAACAGTCTGTGATGGTCTAATTAGTATGAGCTCAGTTACATTTGATTAGGGGACGTGTGCTCAGCTAATGAAAAGCTGTCATCCTGAAGGTGACATTTATTTTCTGTCTTTAGAATTATCTATTTTGGAATGATAAAACTGGGAACAGAGCGTCCCTCCAAAAAATAGCTGTAATTAAATACTTGGCCAATTTACTTTCAAATGTGTAATTACTATAATATGAACTTGTCAGTAATAACCTTCAATTATATAAATACAAAAATAGCATAGATGGATGGTTTCATTTGCTGATGAAAAAGGAAAGGGATAATGGCACATATTGCACATGAATATATAAAACAAAGAGTAGACAACAAACTAATGTCGAAGACAACTCATGGCAGTGGTGGTGTTCACTCTCTCAGTCTATGGTTCTGAACATGCTACAAGTGGACCTTGTGTGTTTACACCTAAGACAGAGCAGACATCCATCTGTTGTCCAGCCAGTTACCGTTTGCAGTGTTGTGGGAGGCCTGAACCCTATCCCAGGCAGCCTAGGGTGAAAGAAAGGGTACATCATAGATAGGGCATTAGTCCATCGTAGAGTAAACACACATGCACACACATGGCAATTTAGATTTGCCAATACACCTGTCCTGTATATGTTTGGACTGTGACTGGAAACCCACATAATGTATTACAAATTACATCAAGAATAGCAAGATACATTTATTAAAACAAAACTGGAAATTTTTTTTAAAGTTAATGAACACTGTCTTAAAAAACCTGTTAGCTGAATGAATTGGATACATTTCCTATGCTGTATTTGGTATACATTATCCTACATTTCAGGCTATTTGAGGCCTGAACCTTTAATCCATTTTGGTGAACACCCAGTGCATGTACACATATGAAATGATAACAGGCAAAATAACCCTTTATATACCCTTTTAGTGCTGAAATCATGACTGCTTCTTGAAGCCAATTCCACTGTAGGATCTGTAAAACACCACCAGGGGGAAGTGTAGGCGATAGCTGAAATACAATTGGCCCACACCTTACAGCTTATTGGAAAGTTAAAAAGGCAGTCATGAAAATATTACAGCTATTGTAATGAGGCTTTCTTTTATTGATGAGAAATGGTTCACATTTCACTTGCTTTACAGTTACTTAGACAGTAAGACATAAGACTATAGGTGTTTTTGTGCTGTTGCCATGTGAACATGACAATGGCACACAGACAGACAGGAAAGGTCTTTAACTGATAAAACGTGCAGAGCTCAAGCTCAGCGCAGGAAATACCAAAGGGTGCTGTTTGGGCCAGACGTCCTACCTCTGTCTGGCAGCCTGCTCCAGTACCACAGCTGGTCTTCATGCTCCTCACACCTCATTAAGGAGCCCAGCTTTGCTTAATTAGGCAGAGGCTTTTAGTCAGCAGGTTTGGACGTGGCAAATTAACTCCACCCAATATGCACACACACACACACACACACACACACACACACACACACACACACATGCAGAGAAACCATTGCAAACAAACAAGTTCAGGGTTACAGGGTTTTTCCTGGAAGAAACTCCATTAAATTCCCCATCCCCAGGTTGTGTCTGGAATCAGCATGTACCATGGGCAAAAAGACAGGAGGTGCTGCATAGATACTGGTTTAAATTCCCCTTGAGGTATTCATTAGTTTTTTCCCTTTGCTATCATAATCAAAAACTATTTTGTTTTCCATATATGTTTGATGTATTAGTAATTTTTATCAGTGTTTGATCACATAATCAACAGCAGAAATAACATTTCTCTCTTGGGGGGACAATAAATAGAAATATTTCACAAGAGCATTTTCTGAGGGGACACAAATGGCACATCTTACGACATACTGGGGGGAGGACAATCCTTTGGGAGGGGGGGCATGCTCCACCGTCACTCCTGGGATTTCTGCCCATGCACAAAACACAACGTATAATGACTCAGTTCAGACTGTATGTAGACTTGTATATTAAAATATGGGTAATGGACTTAAACACAAGAAATCAAAACACCAAAGACATCATCTTAAGGTGATAAGATACAACATACATATTTTATGTTCCATGCATTTATAGTATTAGATGACATTGTTAAATATTAGTTTTATTTTATTTAAAATGTGCACTTATTTTCATTATGGCTTGGCCTTCCACCACAGGCTATCTGTGACCCTGCATAGTGTAACACCCCTGCTTGTCATGACCCTTGTGTACCCTATATGTCACCCTTTCTCCTGCCCCCTTTGTGCTGAGTCATTGTTGGGTCCTCGTTGTCTTGTTCTCCCTGTATTGTTAGTAGTTTCTGATTGTGTCTCGTTATCCACTCGTTATCATTTGCCAGCCTCATCTCATTTTACCCTGTCAGTGTGCCTTTATTTACCTCCCTGCTTTGTTAGTCCTTGGCTGGTTGTTGTATGTATGTGCGTTTGTAAACCTGCGGTTACTGTGACTTTAATGTTATAATTAGTGCTGTTAGTTTCCAGCCTTGATTGTTTCCCTTTGTTGTCTGTAGTTTGGTTTGGTTTGGTTTTTCCCTATTTGTAATTTAGCATTGTTAAACACCAGTTCCTATGTTAGTTCCTTGTTTTGCCCTTTATTAAAGCCTCCCTTTTGCACATTTGACCTCTCCTCTCTTGCCTGCTTGGCACAAGCATTACACATAGAATAAGCGGTGGGTGGGTGGATGGATGGACTTTGCTCATTATTTTAAGATCTGGATGGCTTTACCATGCAAGTATAATATAACAATGTCCTAATGTGACTTAAGACTTTAATAGCCCTTAAAATGACTGCTATTTTATTTGTATACATGGTGTACAGAGTATCATCACAGTGATCAATTGAGAAACACCAACCAAAAGGAAATTTCAGTGATCAGGGTCAGCATACTGATGGAGTAGTAGTCAGGCTTTAACATAAATCATGACATTGTGCACCCATACCTATAACTAAAAATTTATTTATAGAGATGTCTACAATCATGCTAATAATAAAGCCATAACATTCCAGTTTATATGTGATTAAGTTGTATGGCTGGTTTATGGCTAACTTTTAACATAAAGATGTTTCAGTGCTTTGCTGTCTGTGTGCCAAGTGAATCTTCTTCAAAGTGGCTACAAGTGTTACATAATGCACCTCAAACAGACATTAATGCAAAAAAAATGCTTGCATGAAAAGGACCATAAAATCAGCTTGCTTTTCAGAATTATATGCTAGCTCAAGTTTATTTTAAACAAAGTTCTTCCTGTCTTAAATTAATCTATTTAGTCAATTGTGCTTAAAATGAAATGACCCACAATATACAGCTTTTAAGGTAATCAGTGCATTTAATTCAAATTCATATTGCATGTAATCCTTCCTACTTCTGCTGAAAATAAAAAAAATCATATATTGACTGCATCATTAGCCCCTTGTCCCCTTCATTTTTCTACAGACTTACAAAGATAAGAGATTAGAATCGGGGCATTTGTGGAAAAATTAGGAAGTGAGACACTGCGTCATTATGGTTATGCACCCGCAGCCGGCGTGGGAAACACTAAGCATTCTGCTGTGCAATAGGATGTGTCACATTTCTCAGGAAAAAATGAGAAGCAAAATTGCCTTTACTTGCATCTGTTTTGTTTTTCTATGTAAGGGTGTGACATTTTTGTATGGTAATGAAGAGGCTAATAACACAAGTTCTTAGTTTAAATCTGTTTGCTTTGTGAGGTGCTAACTTATGGGAAAATTTAAATAATTTTCTTCACTTTTTCACAGTTTAACCTTAGCCTTCAAAAGTTTGACATAAACCTGTAGTTTAAAGGGAAAAAAAACCAACCAGACATATTGTTTCTCACAACTGCAAAAATCTTCAAAATAAATACATAAAGCATAATTGTTTGAAAGTTACAACAAAGAAATACATGCCCCTCTGCTGCTGGTTTTAAAACATGTTTTAAAATACTATGGGTGTGACCTCTGCTGGGCTGAATTCAATTCAATTCAATTTATTTTTATATAGCGCCTTTCGCAACAGCATGCCTCAAAGCGCTTTACAGAGAAAGT
>JABJVR010006551.1:0-49004 GCA_025773905.1 Chitala chitala
CCTGTGGGATTTAATTAATGCAATCATTTTTTGAAAAGCCAAAAATATCCGTTTTTAAAACCGGCTGTACTTAAGCACATTCTCCTTATTAATAATTTAAAAAAAAAAAAAAAAAAAAAAAAAACAGCCCCCCCCCCCAGGACATTGTCAGGAAAGGTGCACTCCCCTTAGGTGACAAATCCAGGGAAAGCACTGAAAAATGAATTCTGATTAATTAGTTTGAAAGTCCTGCATGGCTTTGAGGAGCTCGTTAAAGGCTGACGGAGAGGTACAGGTTACCACTGTAGTATCAACACTGTAGCATCTTGCTGAGCAGTAAAACTTAAACACTTATGTTGGGAGGAAATGGAATTTATACATGCTAAATTATGCTTAAGCTGGGAGCAGTTGGCTGTAGCTCCATTTCACTGCCTGTACGTTATTGGTCTGTGAAACAGGTCTGCGTTATTAATTATGGACTTTACTGTTCGTTAGGTTACTTCCATGTTGGATTAGTGATTGTCAGTTAGTAAATTCCCCAGGTTTTTTTTTTTTTTTTTTTTTTTTTTATCTGGAGCCAATGCTGTCCATTACAATAATAATCCATTTTTATTTTTAATTATAGTTTTTTTTTTTTTTTTTAAGGATAATTATCTTTAAAGACCTTTATGTCACTTGCTTTGTATTTCATATGCATTGCTAATGTTACGCTGGATTAAACATGTAAACATCGCTGTATATTTGTTTTCATATACTATCCAGCATGCCAGAGAGAGCTTTGTAAAACTTTAGGTATTTTTCATGATAATTATGGTTACTCACACCCCTTGTAGGGGTAAAGGCAGTGAGAATGACCTGCAGAGAATAGAAGGATCACCCGGACACAATTTCTGATGCATCCCACTACTCAGACAGCAGGAGGTGCCTGGCACGATTTTACTCATATTCACAGTGCAGACACTGATTGGACAAAACTACATAAGAAAGACGGAATACAAAAAGGGAAAATAAACACAGGTAGACCGGTGATGATGATGATGATACATACAATATTTGCAAGGAGAGGACTTTCTTGCTTTAGGTGGTGTTTAGGTTAGGTGTTCTCTTCTGTTTACTGCTTGGTTCTCTAGTTTCTGTCTCATGGTATTCCCCTCCTGGTTTTGGAATGAATGTTATTGAATGCTGCAGTTTGGCTCAGTTCCCTCGTAACCATTACACCCCCCCTCAGCTACACAAAAAGGCGCTTATTTGAAAGGTCAGCGAGTGTTATGACACTGTTGTTATGACATCACTTTCTTTCTAACCATTCACAGGCCACAGGTGACTGTACAGTGTGGCGGGGTAACATACTAGTCAGTAGGGAAATGGCACCGATAACACATCTATCCTTCCTTCCTTCAAAAACTCGCACGGCACTTCAGCATCTCAGCTTTAACATCACACAGTGGGCCACCATTGTCTCGGCTGTGTTTGCTCTCGTTTCACATAGTTAAACTGTCAGAGCCCATTGTGTGGTACATGGCTGCTGCAGGCCTGAAGAACACCAGATAAGTCAGATCCCTATCTGGTGTTGGGGGGCAGGATGCTCTCTGGATAAGTCAAATCCCTGTCTGGTGTTGGGGGGCAGGATGCTCTCTGAGGATAAATAACCTTTTTATACATGTCCTTTTTTTGGACAATTTGATTTACTCCAGATAGACAGTGAGGCGTCTCAAAATAGCATTATATATTTTTGTCTGTGTGGGTTTTTTTTTTTGCACAATGATGAACACAAATTTGTACTGTGTACGCCTTTCAGTGTCTTCTCTGTTAAACCTCTGTCCTCTTTAAAGGCTGCAGTCAGATTAGACAGGATGTTCCCTCATTTGGTGTGCATGTATGAAGGCCTTTCTGCTGGTACGTGCTCCTACAGATGGTCCTTTGTCTGAGCACAGTAGAGAGACTGCACAATGCCACAGAAATGCTTGTTTCTTCCAAAAGCACAGTCCGTATCTAAATGCCACACATGTCTGGAAGCCGAGCCTAATTGGAACCAGACCACCAGAATTTTTTGGCAAAACAAAGTTTAATGATCTACTTGCTGCAGATTGGCAAGATTTAATCACGTCTACGTTGAAACAAAAGTAAAGTTTGAGTTCCCGTAAAATTCCCAAAATGGTATGCAAAACGCTGTAATTACGAAGCAGATAAAGTCAGTGAACTAGCATAACAGCTGTGTGCCGGGTTACGAATGGGATACAGCAATGTAATTATGTAAGGCCAGAAATCCATTAATAATGCAAAAATGTTCATGACTAGTATTCTAAATTTGTCAATAACCACAGTCCTTTGCAGTCCAAAGGAAGATGAGTAGTTACCCTGTTTTACAGAAGTTTGCATTTTGTTTATCACTTATTTTAAAGTGGTTTTCAGATTGAACATTTATTTTAACTGATTCTTTACCTGCTGGTTATATAAGAAGCAAGTGTATATTTAACATGCTCATGTATTCCTGTACAGGGCAGAATGTGAGTGTGAGTCATCTCACTTTGCTAAAGTCAGTGGTGGTGAGCTGACCTTTCATTTCAACTCCTGGCAACATATTCGGTTATACAAGTCTTATCTTTCTCTTATATTTTGGTGTAAATATAAATGCTTAATGTTTTTTTCTTTTCTTCATAGCTTATGCATTATTTCCTAATCAAGATTTACCATGTAAAGTTATGCTAGCGCTGGAGACACAATTTTTGAATAAAGTAGAGGTTAAGGTTCAGCAGCTTGGAGACTCTGTGTATGAAATGTCAAATTGCTTGTAACGGTTTTCATTTGAACCTCTGCCCTTGGTTCTCTGTGAAGTCCAGAATAAATTAAAATAACTGTCTTCTTTCATACTTTGATTTCTGCATCAAAAGTTTTATTTTTAAAGAAGGGAAGCCTGTAACTGTTCTACTACACTTTTTTTTTTTTTTTTACACAAATTTCACAAATGTCAGTCTGCATTCTCAAGTTAACAATTTGTCAACATAAATGCATAAACACAGGTAGTCCTGCAGGCCCAGGGTAAATTGTAGAAGCCTCCTGTTAAAGCACAAAACAAGTGATACATTTTAAGTGAGGGTGATGCTGGTATTTCACAGAGGACGTAGGAGACGGATAGACCTGGGGGGGGGGTTCATAAGCATTTAACTACCACAGGTGTTTATTTGTTTATCTCGTTAGTGAGAATTTGCCAGGTGTGTGTCGTGTGCAAAAACACAGCCGAAGTGTCCAGCTGTAATGATGCAGGTGACAAAATTCAGTGTTCGGGAAACGTGACTGCATTTTCAGTAGCTTCCCAGAATGCCATGCTACTGGTTGAAGCAGCACAAGGACAGCAAAAAAAATGCTGGCTGAGAAACAGAGGCAAGTGAGCAAAGCGTGAGAGCTGCGACTTCCTCAGCACCGATCCATAGTGCATTTGTGTCTCCCATCTTGCGGTTTCCTTTGGCTGCAGGTGATCTGGGCTGACGTGTGAGAACGGAAAAGGCGGAGCCCCGGCGCAGACCTGTCTACTGTGTTTACGCACTCTGCTTAACCGCAGGGCTGCCACTCTTACAGCCGCTGTAGGAAGTGAGGCGCGCTTTTCGCTCAGGAGGCTGAGGAACACTTTGGTGGCAGTGCTGAATCTGAAGACGCTCGCTGTCTCGGATCACTGACCAGCCAGCTCCTTTTCCTCATAAAGAATCACCCCCCCAGGTACTCATCTTTTTCAGGTGCTGTGAGCTTCAAAACCTGCCCCCCCACCCTGCCGTCACTATCCACCTCCGCCCTGCAGCATGGCGTCCAGTCCTCACCCCCCACTCATGAAGAAGCACAGCCAGACAGATCTGGTGAGCCGGCTCAAGACACGCAAGATGCTGGGCGTTGGAGGCGAGGATGATGATGGTGAAGTGCACAGGTCAAAGGTCAGTGATGCTCTATAGCTCTATTTAGGTGGCTTTTAACTAATGAAAGGGCTTTAACCTGTATTGGCTAACACGTTTCTGTTATACTTTTAATGTCTCTTTTAACTAAATTTTAATAGAACTCAGACTGGAGCATCAAGGCTACAGAAATGCAACTCTGGGGCAAAAAACAATTTAGCTGTCTCTCATTCTGTACACGATGACAAGCCAGACTTCAAGCCACTCAGAAACACGTGGTAGGATTCTGACAAAAGGGAGGTAAAGGTGGAAAAGCTTGAGAAAGATTGACCGTGTCACTGTCTCACAGTATTATTAGGAACCTGGGTTCCCTTTAATTGGCATTCTCAGTGCGGCTGTGTTAGCTGCTGCGAATGTTAATGCAGTTCAAATTTTTTTGCAAAGATTTCTAGACCTCCTATGCTAATTGATTTCCTGCCACTGACTGCAGGTCTAGACATTTGACGATGTCACAGCTTTGTGGGAGCCCCTGCCCCATCACTGAACGCCCCTACCTGGCAGTGATCATCCCCAAAGTCCTCCTCCCCGAGTCTGTGCCTGGGCTGCTCCCTCATCCTTCAGACAGCGAATCAGTGTCAGAGCCCCCTCCTTCTGCCCCCCCATGTTGGTTATTTCGAGTGCACACTTAAATGTTGGCAGTTTACCTGACGGGATGCTAGAAGACAGTGGGACACACTGGCATGACGTGAAAAGACATGCATCACAGAAGAACAGAAATCCCATACTCTAGTTATGTGATGAAGGGAACACTTTGTTTTAGCCATTTTCCCCATGAGTCAATTTATGAACAGAAAAACTTGCTATAATTCCTGTTAAGAAAGACTCATGGTAGCATTCTCTAGTCTGGAAACAGCCTCTGTAGTGGGTTCCATTACACATTATCCACCAAGGGGTCTGCATCACATGAGATGGGTGCACATCACACTGGGGGTTTGCACCACACCAAAGGGTGCACGCTATACCTGGGGGTTTTCACCACACCAAAGGGTGCACACCACACTAGGGGTCTGCACCACTCCAAAGAGTGCACACGTCCATGATCTTCAGCACCTTTGCACAGGTGCTGTCTCCCCCGGGGTTTGGAGCTGGCTCAGGTGAGATGACAGAGAAGTGAAGCACACCTGGGGTGTGAACGCACCTGCAGTTCCACAATTAGAAAGTGTTTGAACAGCACGTCACAGGAGGGCTGTGGGGGGGGGAGTGAGATTCAGCCTGTTTCATCATCCACATTCAAAATCTCACACACACACACACAGGTGCCTCTTTAATACATTTATTTCCGTTTAGTGAACTGCACCAGCAAAGTCTGAGAAATTAATATTAATATTTAATGATCTTAAATGTTTCAGGCGGCAGTGTTCAGAGACACTTTATAATTCTGAAGAAAGTGTAAATATAAGAAATAAAAGAGAAAGGGTCGGTCCGTTAGGTAACTGGTTGTATCCCTGTAGGGCTTTGGCCTGTGTGTAAACATGTTTTGAGAAATAGTTTTGCTGCAGAAAATCATGCATGTCACAGTTTCTGTAAGGAGCATGTATGTGTCACGGTCTGTTGTTAAAAAATGTTTTGCTTTGGAAGTGTGTGATGCTCTCATAAAGATGCATAGGAAAAAAAAAACCCATTGCTGAATTTGAAGGATTCGTGTGTGAATTTCAGTAGCGTTGCTGACATCTTTACAGGAGGATTGTTGTTTTTCCGGAGAAGGACGCAAACAAATGGTTGCAATAAACATTAAGCAGCAATACTGTTCTGTAAAATAGCAAGGAACATTTGTGTTTAAATAAAGGTGATGAAGTGTTTTGTGATAAAACAATAAACTGTGTGAAATCATTCATGTATTTGTTTCTTACAGATTAGCCAGATGCTGGGTAATGAATCCAAGTTTGCTGTGCGAGAACCTGTGGGTCTCAGGTGAGAGGTCTTCTCCTGAACATCTGGAGCTGCATCACGCTTCTGTTTCCCTTAGCTTCCTTCTTTACATTTGTGACAGGGCAGCTGCTTGACTGTGCTTTTTGTTCTGAATGTTATGCGTACCGTTCTAGGTTTTGGATCCTCATCTCCGCAGTCCTGCTTACAGTCTTGGCTCTATCGGTGAGTCGTGAATGCAGCCCGATGGGTGCCGTGTGGTCCGTCGTGTCCGTTTGCTTGTCTGTGCTGGAGATGGGGCGTGTTATGAGAAAAATGTTGCTGCATTGCATTGATGGCGCTAAATTAGAGCAGTTGGTCTGCTGATGTGGTATTAGTGTGAACATGAGGAATAATGCAGGAGCTGTTGTTAATAAAAACCTCAGACTTCAAAGTGACGGTAGAGAGAAATTGCCCTGGTAGCTCTAAAAGGTTTACACACAGCCCTTGAAAAATCACCCAACAGTCAGTCTCCCCTGCCTCTGTCAGCGCTGTTACCTACAGTGTATTAGTGCATTTGATGAGACCGTTCGAACCTATTCGTGTACTCCTTGTCTTTATGGAAGAGTTCACTAGTTGTCTCTTCCGGCTGGGTGCTGTCTGTGTTTTCTTCACACTGTGGAGTTTTTGGTTCCTCTCCTCCGTTGTTGTCTGGCTTCATTCATTTGTATTGATTCTTCAATATCTGTAATTTCCTGTGTAAAGCACTTTGAGGCACATTGTTGTGAAAGGCGCTATATTAAAAAAAAACTGAATTGAATTGAAATTGAAGATCCCCACACCTGCTTGTTCTGCCCCACGCAGGCCGTGATGTTCCCCGAACAGCTCTACGAAATGGTGTTCAGCGAGAAGCCGACAGCTAGCGGGATCTCTGTCCGGCTCTACGGGGGAGCCCTTCTCAGTAAGGCACCTACACAGGCTGTGGATGGATATGGCTGGCTCTGCTTTCTTACTGTCCTACCTTCATGTCCTGAAACACTTCTCACTTGATCAGGAACAGCTGCTAAGCTCTGGGTATTAAATTGTGTATGAGCCACAGAATAGGTGACCGAAATATTCACTCTGGAAGTTCTGCTTACAGCCTGTTTTATTACAGCAGTATATTTTCCTTATCTGCCATCAGTGACAACAGCGTCCGTAAGTGTAAATATTTGAGCGTGCTTCAAAATTACTTCCAGTGTTCTGTTTACATTTTTAGGGGGGGAAGATGTTTTAAACTGGATTTCAAATATATATTGTTATAATGGCGGTGCATGTGGGGAACAATCTTGGTGGGTTTTTTGTTAAGGTGTAGACAGCTAGTCTGCAGCAGGGATGGGGAGGGCAGTGGTGGGCTGACACAGAACCTACTCGTACGAAAAAGCAAGAATTTTCTTCAAGAGGGCTTCTGATGATTAAAATCGCTCATTTCCCACAATCATATTGTTATGATCGGCATGTGCAGGATTTTCTGATTGTGTGAAGATGATGTTATCAGGCCTGTTTTTTTAATGTGATATTTCTGCAAGATTCATGCATGCATTCCTCAACATATAACACCATGCACATGTCACAGGGTTCCTGTTTGAGAACTTGCAGGACAAGGTTTAAAACTGGCCATGCTGAGAAAAAGGATTAATCGAATTCCATGTGATACAGCCTTGTAGTTGTATTGGTTTATATCTAAAGGTTCAACTGACTGAACTGAGCGAAGACACCCCTTATGGAAACAATCAAGGCTGTTTTGAGCAGAGAAGTCAGAAACTGTTTACTGAAAAATACCCCACTCTCCCCACAAAAGCTTTTTTGAGCTTTTATCGTTATAAAAGCACTTGACGTCAAACTATGAGAGTGCATTTTTAATCTGTCTGTGTTTTAACTTGTGTGTGTGTGTGCGCGCGTGCAGATCAGGGCTTTATAGACCAAGGTGACACTCACAGGATAATGACATCCATCCATCAGATCAATAAGTAAATCCTGCAGGCTATAGAAGAGGTGTAAGAAATACTAGTAATTCCCCCTTAACAGTTGACACATCCAAACGTTTCGTAACTCTTGCTCCTCCCCCTTTCCGATGCACTTTGAATATCTTGCAAATCAGCAATCAGCACTCGTATGTAATTGGAAGCAATATTCATCACAATCAACAGTAATAGTATTTATGGTAATGGTTTATCATATCAAGAATGGTGGTCATGCTGCTGAATGCAGTTAGCATCTGGCCATTAGCTGGGACACTGAACTGTATCGTGAAGCTCGGTCAACCTTGGATGCCTCTTCAGACATGCGTTAAAGCGTGTGCATCTCTATCCTTGAACGTGTTCACCGGACAGCGAAAACGCAGCGCGTTGGTATGGGAGGACATTCCATACCTCGACATGTCTTGCACGGGGGGAAAAAAGACTCTCCTCTTTTGGCAGAGAATAATTATTTATGCCATTAAATTGTATACAGACACGGTAACCCCAGAGCCGTGCACATATGGCGTCCTGCTTTCTGAGGTGTGCCGCCATACCTTGGGCTCTGGAGAGCGTGACGGTTCGCCTGTGAGTTGCTGCTCCTCTCATCCGTGGCCAACAGGGTGGCACCAGACTCTGGGCGAGGGCAGGGATAATCCGCAGGGCAGATGGCATGTGGCGGGGGCGGAGATAACGCCACCAACTAGGCACACGTGGGGTTGGAACAGACAGGAAGGTTGCGCTTCTGTGCTAGATCGTAACGTTTGCTAAAATTCAGTCTTTCGTGGAGTTTAATTGATATGGTAGTTTTATATAGCAAAGAACAGGGTTAAGATCATTTAAATATTTTTGTGTTCTGAGTGTTGTTTGAGCCTAAATGCCCAGCCTGTTATGGAGCTAATGTCGAGCCACCTCCCTTTCACAGGTATCTCCTTCATCATGTGGAATGGTTTGCATACTGTAGAGAAACCCATAATCCAGTGCACCTTGCTCACAGAGGCGTGTTACTTTGGGGTCCAGATTTTAGGTAAGTTTTACAAAGACAATGATTACGCGGCACACACTGGGTTGTGTCGTGAAGACTTCGACTTGTATAGATTTAAAGTATGGAAGCCCTTCTCTTTGTTATTTTTCCTACAGCTCTGCATTCTTGGAGCTATGCTGCCCCCTAATGGCTGAACTATGTAATGCTCTGTAGATGCATTTCGTATTTTTAATGAAAAGCTAATTTGAAAAATGGTGGTACTACCATTTATTATCACTTTTGTGTTCATGGCACAATCTGTTTCAAACCATTCGTATATTAATTTGAATATGTAGACCACTTAATGAAATTAACCAGTTAATTCATGTTTATGATATCCATTGCTTCTCCAGCCATCTTAAGTATCAACTCTAACTACACATTTTTCTGTGATTACAGTTACATGTGTTGCCATAGCAGAAATCGACCCGGTGTCCAACGGCGGCATTCTGCTGCTCCTTTGTCAAGTGCTCTTCCTCATCGTTACCCTCTCGTATTACTTCCACCTGAAACGGCGGCCCAAGAAGGTCTGAGGTGGTGTGCCTGGAGCAGAACAAGACCAAGGAAGTGTGTCTGCGGGAGCCGGATCTTAAAACAGTCTGTGCATTGGAAAGGACGCTGCTGAATAGTGTCTGTTATTGTACTTAATTTTAAGTGGTGTAGCACAGTGCGCGTTCCTTTTGTAGTCATGTCTGTGAAGTTGTTTCCTGGGTAACCTTGTCATTTCACAACTCGTTACAATTTGAGCTACAGCTACCTCCAGCTGCCCACCAACGGGACCAAGCAGCATTTCACCAACAGAACTCTGCTGTCTGTTAACAACAGGTGCTTACTTATGAAGAGTCATGTTGAGCAAATTCTTGTTTTTTTTATTCCAATGAAGCCAGTTGCCATCCAGAAAACAGATGCTTCCAGTTAGCCCCCTGATTTATTTGTTCCTATGAGGTATTCCAGGAAATGGACTCCTGCTGATCGGATAGACATGGGCGTTTGTACGTGGAATGCTCTTTTTACCTGTTTGATGACATTCACTGCATTGCTATGCTGTTTTCTGCAGCTGTGCCTCACAAAGTTACTGCAAGGAAGTGTCACTGGCATGGCCCTCAAAGGATGTCCGATATTGGTATTACTGTGTTTGTTGTGGTTCTTTTATGGATTTAGCGGTTAACAGACAGAAAGCTTTTAGCAATTTTTGGTAGTTTGAGAGCTCCCTCCCTTGTAAATTGAAACTGTTAATTGCATGGTCTGTAGATAGTAAAGCAGTTGTCCATTCATCACAAAGTTTTGCTTCCGTCATGTTATGTCACTTTGTCAAAGGATTGAGTTTCTGTGCTAGAACATTCTCCAAGGTCATGTAATGTCATTTATGATACATATGGAGGTAATGTTGAACAAAAGCGGTTTTTGTACTGTGAAGTTCCAAGTATATTCATTGTACCCTAGTTTGTAAATTACATTATTAGCAATGAATGTGCAGTTTTAAAGCCAAGGTTTGAATTAATTGTGATTTACGGTAGATGGACTGACATGATTCATTCAATATTGGCTTCTAAACCTGTTTGGCTCTTTTAGCTGTACAGTTAAGTAAAAATGAAAATGTAGTTGAAATGAAGATTCATTTCTTCCAACAGTTTTGTCAAACCCATTTTTTTTAAATGCCTGCGACTGTGAGAAATAAAGCAACTAAAATGTAAGATTTTGCCCTGTTCATTGTTTAAAAGCTGTCTTTTTTTCAATTACATCCTGAGTTTCGTAAACTCGAGTCCCTTCTTGTCTGTTCGAGGGCACTAAACAACAGGCGTGGCCACTAAACACTAAAATATGTTTGGTTTATCATAGTTTAAATGATACCTTCACAAACTCAATTTAGTAAATGGTGCCCAAAGTTCAGTAATTCTCCAGAACAATGGCCTATTCTTATGCGTCTTTATGCTGTAAATCTAGTTTAACATAGTGGGGAAAATGAGAGCTGCACTTTGTTACGATATATATTAAAACCTGATTTTAAAACTTGACCTGTGAATGATTTTGCTGGTTATATTTCCAGCTGTATAAAGTTACCTGAGCCAGACTTGTTTTACTGCACCCTGATCCCAAGGGTGGGAAGGTACCAATCTTTGTTCCTACACACATTGTACTAAAAAGAGACATTTTTTATGATACAGGCATAAATTACTGTACGCTGATGTGGCACGTTGTGGTAAAACGCCAAATACTGATGTGAGCGGAAACACCAGCAAAGGGCAGCTTAAAAAAAACACCTATATTTCAAAATTAGACAACAGTCACAATTGTAAAGGACCTTAAAAAAAATGAACAAATCAGCTACAGCTGAAAAAAGACACTTAAATTGCATGGGTTTTCAGTGAGCACTGTAGTTTACAATTTCATAAGCCATCCATTCAGCAATATTTCCCCACCCACAGCCTTGTTTTAGCCTAGCTGGTTATGTGCCATCTTTCATCAGCCCCAATAAGAAGGACCAGATGGGCGTCTTTAACAAGTTCACAGGCTGGAAAGCGCTGGGTCCACCCAGGTGTCTAAAAACCAGCAGCACCGTGTGGTCAGCCGCCTCCTTTAGCGGCAAAGCTCAGGTGCTACAGATGATTTTGGTTGGTTATTATGCTTCATGACAGTAAGAAGTTCCCTGAATCGGTTAACAAGTGTGAACATTTTAGTTGAATCCGCTGATATTGTGAAATTGAGGAACTGTTTCACTGTCTTATTGAAGTTTTTTTCACTGTTTCCTATAATTTTAGAAACGACAACAGAATGTTCATGTGCATCGTATTATAAAATATTGCGTTACGTGACACTTCCTCTTGATTTAGTTTTACATTTAAAAACATTTCAAACATACACCACTTGATAAAACTCTAGATAATATAATTAGAACTCATAGTTTCCAGTCTCAGCAGTAACCAGTTTTGTTTCATATACTGACATGCGATCTATAAAATCTAACACACATTGCAGTTTTACACAAAGACGGCTACTTGTGCCTACGGCGAGTGGTGGTCAATTACCGTAATAACTACACTTTTCTCGCAATGCAAAAAGCAGAAGACTTTTTTAGAGAAGTATTTCTTCCACACAAATTAAATCAAACTTCACCAGAAACCACGCTTTGCTCACAGCGTTTGTTTTGTTTTGTAACTGGAAAAACTCTGTCTATATGAAACATTGTGTCTGAACCATGCGAAATCCCCCCAAATAACTCATGTTATTGTAGAAATATGCACAGTACCGGCAACGTTTCTATTTCTGCTGTGTGGAACCCTTATGATCTTACTGGCTTTGACTAATTGAATATTCTGATTAGCAATCATGTCAAAACATCCTTGCGTCACACTGGTTTAGTCGTGATTTTTAATTTCTGAACCACTTTGATTCCAGAAGTGGATCCTCCAGTTATATCCTGCTGACAGCTCTATCAAAGGATTGCGCCTTTTTTGTTTTGGTCTGTTTGTGGTTCTGCCTTAGATATCATCCCCTGTACAAGCGCACAAGTTTGTAATTTTAAATTCCATCCACTACATATGACACGCAAACTACGAGTGCAATCACTGTTAGACCAGAGCTGACTCTAACCATACCGCATGGGATCATGTCCCGTTGAAGTGCAGAAGAGACGTCAATGAAACGAGTACGGCTCGGCAGCTGCGTGAAGCGTCCAAGTAAAGCCAGCTTGTCTTGTTTTCTCAGAATCTCGTAAATGAAAAAACTACAAGGACTTTGCTGCTCGCTCCTACATTAACGTACACAGAGAAATAATAAGGCACTAATTTAAAATTCTTTTGACTCCAAGACCATAGTATAATGTGCAAACTGTTGAACGTTATTCGGCCCATATGAGTAGTTGAGAAATTGCTTTGTTTATCTGACGTTCTTAACTAAACAAAGCTGACTATAAACTGGAAAGATTTCAGGTTAAATATCTCGCTTTGAATCGGTTGCTTGTTCGCATCCTTAACCTTGTATTAATCTACAGTGTGTGTGGAGGAGTGTGTTTTACGTAGAAATACTTCTAAAACAGCACAGAACTCAAACTAGGTACCTACTATACAACGACCATTCTATTAAATGAGTTACTAACTTTCCATTCCCCATTGTGCATCTCGGATAGGGAAAGGGGGGGTAAGTCTTACATCTGTCCGTGACTGCCGCACGGTGGAGACGGAGCGGAGTTTTCCACAGACGGACACTTTCATTGTTGTCACAAATCGCTCGCGATCCTGTAGAAGTCCTTCGTCCTTTAAAGCCGAAGAAACTGAGGTGTTTGTGAAAAGATACAGTCTTCACAACCGTAAGTTTGTACTGTCCTTGTATTCAAACGAATGCATTTGGAAATGTGCATAAAAATTATCTTAAAGTAAAAGTCTGGTCCTAAATCAAAGAACTGGCATGATGAAACAGGCTTTGAACGAAACATGAATATAACAGTAGTGAACTAACGAGGTCTGTACTATGTTCTTTATTAGCCGGTAAAACGTATGTGTGCATATATTGCATTCGATGGTATTAATTGTTTCACTTAAAACTGAACGTTTAAAAAATATTTCCAGGCTTTCCTGATCCGTGCATTCCGATGCAGTTTCCAAGTACGTCCCCTGCAAGATCTCCAGTAAAGTTTAGCACTGGTGATGTGGCAATTGCCTGGATAGAACGGGGATGCTCACAAACTATTTGCGCTGGTAATGATTAAATACAGGCATCGACGTGTTTCTTAACCGACTTTTAACTTGTGCTATTTACAGAACTCCATTTGGAAATGGTGCTCGAATTGTTATATTAGTTGCAGCTCCTTGCGGTGAACATATTTTTCCCAACATTTCATGTAAAAAGTTAACTAATATTAACGTATTCTGTGAATCGGGGCAATTCAAGCGTTATTGCAATTGCTTTTGGAAGACTAGCGCGTTTCATGATGTTACATTATGTTCTTAACCAGCTAAAAGCCATGCGTTGCATAAGAGTCACAGTATACATTTTTATTGCAGTTGCTCTCGTTTTAGTTTCATAAATGTTTTCCTAAGTTGTACGACTAAAGAGAAATGCTGAAAAGATCCGTAACTGTTTTGCTGCGTCTGTGCCTGTATTTATGTTTTCAAAGCAGACCTTTGTTGCAATAAATGTTACTTTAGATGTTTTGATAACGTTAAAAGCTTTTAGTTTGTAAACTGAATGCGTTGTAACATTTTTAAAAACCACTACAACCAACTTTCAGGCCTGTTTAAAGTGTTAAAACACAAAGTGGTTCCCAAATCAGTCTTGATATAACCAGATCACTGTATTTTAATGTGCCTAGGCGTCCTCTGTTATATTTTACAACTGAAAGAGTAGTTTATTATTCGAGACCACGCAACAACTATCAATAACGAAAATGTTTAATAATAGTCCGTGTGCAGTGCTGTGGGCTTGCGAATAAAACAGGAGGCTGGACGTTTGCAGGATGGGAGATAGGCTGCGCTGCCTGGGTTCAGTTCAAGATGGACACATTAATGCAACGTTATGTTTGCAGTACTAAGGGAATTTTTTACAACAAAATTACAAGGGATTTTTTTACAAGACTCACTCGGTTTTATATGGAACAGAAACCCGTTGGCAGCCAGCATCTACCTTTAAAAATGCACAGGCCACCACGCGTGAGGGCACTCGTGAGTTTGGCTGAAGTTTTCAATGTGGAAAGTGGGACAGGGCTGGAGGGCTGAACCCTGCCTCCTGGCAATCAGGCGGTGCTGCGTGAGAACGCGGCCACTACAACGTGGTTAAAAAGCAGGAATGGGACATGTATGTTTTCCTGCTGTACTTCAGGATATATATGGATTTTTCCTGGCATACACGTGATTTTTTTAACATGATGTAGAGCACCCGACGACCTTTTCACCTTTATGTGAAAAGTTTTTGAAGTCTTTATATGTGCGTGCAATATATTTTCACTTTACAAATGTTAACCCAGCTTTAATAATGTTAAATGATAAAATTGAGTATTTTGTCAGTGATGCTTGTCATATTGATCTCTGTGGAGATCAGTTTTGCTGGCTGTGCAACAGAAGTAACACACAAAGGAGGACTTCTGATTCTGCATATAACTTTGAAGGATTTTATTAGCAAGTTTTAGATGCGTATTGTAGTGATATTTGATCAAAACTAGGTTCATTTCTTTAGGGTACACCTTTTCATGCGTAACTCTTCCAGTCTTCCTTTTCTTTGGGTTATTTTCTTGTATATAAAAAAGGAAAAGATGATAGGCTGGACGGGAAGGGTGAGGTTTTCAGGCGTGGACATTATATCCTTTACTGGTGTAGTTGAGTTCATTTTAATGAGATAGACCTAATTAAAAAATGGAACGTGGAGAGACTTGAGAGGCAGTTGAGGACACTTTTTAAAATGGTTTGAAATTGCGCTTGGATCTGCCTGTAGAGTATCATTGTCTTTACATATAGATTGATTGGTGTTTGTTTTTGATACTGTATTAATTAAAACTTTGAATGATTCACAAATATTTTTGCCATTAGCAAATTTCCTTCTACCCAAGGACCGACACCAAATTGCTAATGTAATTCCAGAATTGCTGGTGCTTAAGTTTTATGTACATGTTATGTGGAATGTAAAATCCTCAATTTCTCAGAAAACAAACTATAAATATGTGTTTTTGCCATCTTCTCAGTTACCTTACTGTTACTCTGCCAAAGGCGTGTTATCATATAGCAAAGAAAAAAATTCACTGGAATTCTTGCATGCACATACACTTCAGTGCGAAACCAGTCTCGGTACAACAGAGCAGCATCGTTCAGGTCACGGAAGAGCAACCACTGCAACAGGAAGTGAAATTCTAAATACACAACCGATGATGTGCACTTCTCCTACACAATGGACGATGACCACTCTTTAAATGGTGGTGTGAACATCAGAGTAGAAAGCAGATATGTGAGAACGTTAGCTTCAGATCGCTGCCTTGGACTACTCATACGTGTCGAGTTGCTTCTCAAAAATCCACAGAGCAGTGAATGGAAACCCTTCTGACTGCAGGCTGGGCTAGCACATGCTGCGTCCACTCCTGGTTATGGCTTTCGGTCTCAAACCCTGGATAGCGCAGTGCCTCGGCAGGGTGTACAGATGGGCTGCTTCTCAGTTTGGCTTGGGGTTTTTCATGATCTCTTACAATCACGCTGTGCACGAAAGAGGCTGAGGCAGAGCTCTGTAGGTTAGGTTATGGGCTTCAGGCTTCTACTCCCTTGAATGATTCATCTTTAAGGTTTGACTTAATGACATGGTTCGTTTTTAAAGCGGCAACTTTATACACTCCTCTCCATATTTAGGAATGGTTCTAAATCATGCCAGAGCCAGATTTGTTTTGCCAACCTGGAACTCATCAGACAAACCATTTATTAACGTTCTCTTGATGCAGTTTTGGTTGGGAGCCATAGTTTACAATTTCTAAGGGGGGGGGGGTTCTGTCATATATATATATTTTTTTTTTGTCTGTCATAACTTTTTGTTTGAGTTTTAAATAAGTCCCATTCTGACAGCAAATACTTTGTGACATGCCTGACTTCCTTTATAACAAAAATTGAGTGTTGATTTCTCAGATTTCCAGATGTTGTTTTGTGGAGCCAGATGCAATATGTTCACCTTGGTTACTGTCTGTGTTGCTGTTTGACACATGTACTCCCGCTGCCGGCCTAATTTGGAAAGCTGAGACGTGGGTAGTGTCACGCTTGCAGTCTGGAAGACTGGACATTCAGACAGACGCTGCCAGGTGTGCAAATGTGTCTCTTCATCAGACCGGGACAGGACTTCCTCTTGCCGCAGACCAGCTGGCTCAGCTAAATGGGCAAATCGTCGCCTTGTCTCTGTTTGGTTTCTCTTCTTTCTGTTACGGCATCTGAGGAACACTGGCATAAACATGCCTATAAAAGGCACGTTTAGAGAAAGTTGTCTACACCCTGCTTTGAAGGCGGC
The DNA here is from genome assembly GCA_025773905.1 of Chitala chitala. Taxonomy (NCBI): domain Eukaryota; kingdom Metazoa; phylum Chordata; class Actinopteri; order Osteoglossiformes; family Notopteridae; genus Chitala; species Chitala chitala. The sequence continues at coordinate 16,752 of JABJVR010006551.1, forward strand.
TGTCTCCTGGAGCCGCGTGTGCTTGAGTTAAATAAAGTGGTGAGAAGTTTATGTGCAGTGGTTGTGTTGCGGTCCTAATGTTTCTCTGAGGCGGTCCCATGTTCCAGCTTTCTGTTCCAGTTCTGTGTGGTTGTGAACCGTTAGGCATAACTGCCCAAGATCACCCTCTCCCTAATGAACGTGTTTTAATTCAGTTTGTCCCACCGAGTCTACATTTTCACCACTTTTTTTGTAGACTGGTATAGTGTGAGGGGTGTTCTAAGTGCAGTGCTGTAAAATATTGTAATGTTCGCTGTCACAGGTAAGCCCAGCTGAGTATGATGTTGCTGTGCTCTGTGATTCTAATCCATGATGTAGAATTCCAACGCTGTCTTTTACAGGTTCGTCACAATGGGAAAAGGCTGCATTACCGTGACCAAGTACTTCCTGTTTCTCTTCAACTTCCTTTTCTTTGTAAGTCTCTAAATCTCCATTTTGAGTGATTGCATTTTGTCTCTGTGTTGGTAGCTGCACTGTATGTGGTTTTTTTCTTTCTCCAAATATTGAGTTGAGAACGCTTTTGTGAGAAAGCTGAAGCACTGAGCGGTTTCTTGTCCCGAATGTTGCACACAATGTGGTTTCTTTATATGTAGTTAGAACTTTGCGGAGTATGTTTCCTACATGCTTTGGAAGCAGTATAGGCATTTATGGCACTGCTTCTAGAGGTCTCTCCAAAGAGTTCAGCTGGTGAAGGCTTATGATGGTGATGTATGTACAAGTGCCTTTTCTGTTTCGTATGCACAAGCAAGCCGTGCACAAAAAGCCGCTTTGCCTGCCGTTAATCATATAAGTAAAAATGTAAAAGATAAGAGAGAGGGTCATATTCCAAACATGTTAAAGATGCTGTTTGTTTTGAATCATTACAAATTTTTAACATTGTAGGCTTTCTTATTAGTAATGAAATTGGTATTTTGCCAGTGTGCTTGGCATGCTCCTGAATATGTCTGGATCATCAGACTGTTATTATAAACACTCAAACTACCTAAAGTGCAGCGTGTTTTAAACAGCCCATTTGGTTCCCGTTGAGCTAAGACTTCCCTTACTGCGTCTGAGTGTCGGCAGGCAGCCCTGACAGTGGTGCTGCCCGTTAGTGGAGATAACAGTGTGTGTTGCATCGATGCTGGTCTTCCCTGTCCTTCCTCCGGCTGCGCTTTCCCAGTCCTGTGTGTTAAAGGGGACAGTGTGTGGGAGTAAACGGACATGGCATCTCCATTTGTTAATCTTTAGCAGAGCATTCTCTGTTTGCCCATTGTGGTTTCAGTGTGCAGAGTGATTAAATGGTAATTTTTCTTCTCCTAGATATTCGGAGTCCTAGTTATGGGACTTGGACTGTGGATCCTCTTGGATAACCAGAGCTTTATCGCTGTCCTCCGTAAGTATTTGGTGGTCACGGATTTCAGTGCTTGTTTTGGCGAAGCCTCTGGTGAGTGCTGACAACCAAAGGGGGGGCTTTCTGCTGTTGTGAGCTGGTGAAAGCGGTGGTGGAGGGCGGTGGTCACTGAGATAATGAACACAGCTTTGTGCAGGACCTCTAGGCTTGTGTTCTCCTGTTGGCTTTACATGGTACAGAGTAATGAGAACAATAAATATGGCCCAGCTGGCTCCATGGTCAGACTCTTGAAGGTGGAGAAATGAAAATAAGGTAGGATTATGTAAATAATGGCTTGTGGTGTTGGCGTGTACAGATGCTAGTGATTTAAATAGCACCCCTAAATACACTCTGTGATTATGTTCCTGTAAGATCTGCCTATGGGGTGTGTCCCAGGGGGTGCAGGGGTGGCACTGGTTGCCACCAAATTTTGCATGGCCACACCTGGTGCCCCCTTCCCCCCTTTGCAAAATGTTTTAGTTTATTGGCTTTCTACTGTCTTTCATCAAAGGTTAAAGACTAAATAAAACCTTTTTGATGCAGTATGTTGTAACCCGATAATGAGGTTTTGGTGTTGGAATGCCCTGTTTAACTCGCTTAAAGGCTGTTTTACCATGCCGTTTACTTTAACATGTGCTGCGTTGTCTGAGACTGTTTACCTACAGATGAAATATTACGTTAGTATAAGTCTGAATGTTCCAGCACGTTATTGTGTTGTCAATTTGTATTTTTACTGGACAGTTAATTTCACTTTGTGTTTTTACCTTAACTATAGCATCTACACAGATTTTTTTTTTTTAGCTCGCTGTACATGACTGGTCAACAGTTTAGTAATCAAATGCTGCGCTTCTAATCTAATCCCCTCCCACCGCATTGGTTGGAACCCTGCTGTTTCCTGAATTTACTTTGAACATGTACAGATGCAGATGCGCTCCTCCTTCATGTCTCGTAGGAGAGTCAGATTCCAGATTCCTCCACCCGGCAAAGCTGACCTGCAAGCCTGTCATCTGGTGTTCAAACATGTTTTCTTCATGAAAAATACAGTGAGACATCAGTGTTTTAAACAGTAACACAATTAACACAATTAACTCTATGTGATGGGTTTTATTTAACTTCTAGGTTAAAATTAATCTTGCATTCTATAGGCTGTAGTTCTGCCAGGATTAGCTGTATTGTTCAAAGAACCCAGTTCAAGTTGTATGTGTTCTTATTTTAGAAGTGGAGTTGTGTTAAATTTATACTGGAGACGCACAGCTGTTTCTACAGAAACGAGTGTAGTCGAATCATTGAGGCATTTTTAATGCTTTAAAGCATTCTTTAAAATATGCCAACACTCTGCTGCTGTTATTGTGATCATGATATGAAATTGTCTATCCACATGGTTGTGGGGTTGTGACACATCTTCTGGATCCAGGACTTTCTGTGTAGTTATTCTGTTCTTTGTGTTGTCAGACATGCTGTCCAGCTGAATGTATTTAAATTGTCCTCTGTCGTAGTATGTGCTCTGTAACCGACTCATGTTCCCATATGCTCCGTGTCGTCTAGGAACTTTAGAAGACAGTTTGAGAATTTATGTCTGACCTGCATAGTTGGATGGATGTTACTTTATACAATGAACGTTTGTTCAAACTGGGCAAAGTCCATGTTTAAAAGTTTACATGATTTTCCACGAACTTTTCTTTTTTTAAATGAATGTTGATATTTAAAAATTAGCACTTTTCCCTCCAATATCAACGTTTTAGTGGTCTCTTAACAATTGTGTATTGTGAAATTTGGTACTGACCATCAACTAGCATTTGCATTGTTCATTTTTAACTGAGTTTGTGGAATGGGATTGGGTTTTAATTTTTTTTATTTTTTATATTGCTTCTTTTCTTCCATAGCAACGGCCAAAAAAGCATTTATCTCAGCCGCTGGTTCTGTTTGGCTTCTCTGGTTTCCTGCAAGGCTGTGTTCTCTTACTTCTCTGAAATAAGCAGACAGCACACATCCCATGGTGGCTCATGAGCCCCCAGAGCGGGTTTTTACAGAATGCTGCTAAGGGAATATCTCTCAGCTTTTAGGGTTTGTGTTGAGCTGGGCTGATTTCGCTGAGTATTCCAGGAAGGCCGTTATATTTCCATGGGTATCCTTCAGTTTTTTTTTTTTTTTTTAGGTTGCCTTCATATATATGTACTTTGTGGAAAAGAAGCTTTCTAATTTACATAAACAGTTATTCCTGGGCCTATGTAGATACCGTATTTCTCTAAATTAACACACCTGCTCTAATAGACGTGCCCCCACCCGACAACACAGTACGAGACACGGTAAAGTACACCCCTTCTACGCAATTAAAGCGGTGACATAGAAATGTGCTCAATGCGTAGAAGTGTGGATTTGCGGAGAATGAATGTGTAAATGCTGTGAATTATGTGCAAGTAAAGATTAAATTAACACAAAAATGCTACATTATTTGGACAAAATCTGTTTCTGAATCCCAAATTAATTGTACTTGAGTACAATTAATAAAGTCTTCATATCCCTAATGGAAACTCTGATAATGACTGAAATTTATTCGTTTTTATCATAATTAATGGGAATTTGTTTTTTTTTTTTTTACATAGAAGAACATTAGGCTTTTCAGTAACATTTTAAAGTTATAAAATTTTAAAGTTATAAAATTTCATAATTTGCACAACTTGGCTTCAAATAGATGTGTCCTGCATGTAACTTGTAACGCGCCCAGGCGTGTTAATTAGGAGAAATACAGTAGATCTTATTTTACTGTTGGAGGGCAGAGTTAGGGAACTTCAGTTGAATGTTAACTCGCTGAACATTTTTCTGCTAAGGAGGTATCAGAGAAATAATTTGATACACAGGGCAGCCATTCCACACCACCTCAAGGGTGCCTAAAAATCTTTTCCCAAAAGCTCAATTTTAACAGAACTTGGAGTCAGCCTGTTAGGGAACAGCTTAATTTTTGAAAAGCAAACATCTTTTATGTGTGAAATTATGCTGGTGTGCTCGAGACTGGGCGAAAGACATGCTTTCTGATGGTGCCCAGGCTTTTTCAGCCATTGTGCAGGCCATGAGTGTCGTTTTGGTGCCCCGTTTATCTCACTAAGCGCCTTTGCAGTGGTGACAAGCATATGGACAGAGATGCGGAGTAAACGAGGGGCATGTGGTTAAAACGTTCCTGTACAAGAAATTTTTCGTATGGCGTGCCAGAATTATTTTTTCCAAGTGCTTGATTTTAGCTGGAATTACAGGCCTCGGTGTGCTGTAGGATTGGGTTTCCTGGGGTCTTCTCAGTAGTTTGCAGGGCAGTGGGCCGCTGTGGGTTTTTTGACTTTTAATTATCAAACCTCATGGGTGTGTGTGCGTGTGTGTGAGAGACGGGGAGGGAGATAATTCATTCCATTTATGTACATGGAGCTGTGATACAGGCCATACCACAAGTCAGCGAGTGTGTGTATGTGATATGTGTACGTGGAGAAGTAGATTTAACTATGCTTATTTACGCATAGATTAATGTACAAATGCATCAGTCTGAAAGAAGCTACTTCGCTGTACATTTTCCTTAACTGTGCCGTGTCAGATCGGCCTTGATTTGGAGCGTGAGTAGAGTGTGCCAAAGTTGGCCTTCAAGGATGCCCACTCTGTCACAGTGAGATGTTTGGCTGGGGGAGTTTCTTTGCTGGACTGCAGCCGCTTCATTTTCAAGTGAAATCGATTTTGTTTTTGGCTGTGTCGAAAAGATTGAAACCGTGCAAAATTGGCAGGATGAAGAGGTACAGCCTCAGGTGCAATGTGCAGGACACCCTGGACAGGGTCCCAACGCATTGCAGTATTGGAACACAAGTATAGATCAGTTTCACGTTTTATGTCATTAGTTTAAGCGGCGCCTTTCTCTTAGCCATACCTGCTCAATGGAGATTGGACTCATACCGTTGCATGCACAGCTGGGCTCGGATCCTTCTCTCAGGGCACGGTTCCCTTTGACTGTGGAAAAGCGCCATATGTGTGGCTTCATCCAGCGCCTGCCAGCGCTCAGCCCCACCACAGGTCCTTCAGCCAGGAGGTCCTGTAATCGACCTCTGCACACAGTCTCCTGTAAGTGACCAGTGCTGATTTTGTCTGCTAGATCCAGGAGAAAATATTTACAGCGTAATCTTTGGATGTTGTTCCATGCCAAACACAAAAATGGGCTCAAGCTGTGTGAAGAATGCAGGGATGTCTGCAGGCCTTTGTCTCGGAGATGGTTTCTGAGCTGGAACTAAATGGGTTCCGCTGAGTGTTGGACCCCACCGTGCTGGTGCGGTGTGCCTTGGCGAGCACTGAGTGTTGACCTCACGTGGCCTGTTTCTGCTCTGCTTCCAGAGGAGTCCTCCAGCTCGCTGAAGGTGGGCGCCTACATCCTCGTAGGTGTGGGCTCTCTCTCCATGCTCGTTGGTTTCTTGGGCTGCGTCGGGGCCATCTACGAGATCCGCTGCTTGCTGGGACTGGTGAGTCCATGACTCGTCCTGCCCGCGCCAGTACTGCAGTGGGTTTCAGCCCTGCCAGGTTACTGTTGCAGGTTTGAACATATGTGTTGATATGCCTGAGGATCTGCATCATGTAATGTTTTTCATGTTGGCTCCCTTGTCGTGCCCAGTACTTCACCTGCCTCCTGCTTATCCTCATTGCCCAGATGACTGCTGCAGTGCTCATCTACTTTCAGAGGGACCTGGTGAGTGTTCTGCTCGGTGGAGTATCACTAATCAGCACTTATTTTTACTTGTTCTGCGTAATGTTTAAGTCTGTGATTCCATGCAGCTGGGTTACTGTTTACCTCTTTGCACAGCTGAATATTTTGGCAGAGACTCCGATTGAGAACTGCTGAGTAGCGCAACAGTAGGGGCCCCTTTTGGTCTCAAGCCGACAGCCTTCAGGTCATAAGTTCATGGCCTTGATCCTTGTGGTAATATGCACTAGGTCAGATAATGCTTGCTTTCGCTCTCCCTGGGAAATGACATTGATAAAGGGGCTTTGCTGTGGAACCGTATGAACATCGGATGAAGCTAATCAAAAATGTCTGAAAATTTTGCAAGGTCAACATTCTGTCCTGACTCTGTTTTATTTGGTTTATCTTTTTTTGGCCTGACTCAGGATATTTAGATGAAGGGGAATCTTTAACATGTTCTTGCAATATTGCAGTTTTACCTCCGAGACTTGCCAATGATGGTGATTTGTGATGTTCATTGAGAAATATTCTCGGCTCTCTGTTGATAACACAGCACCCTCTACAGGATAGAGGTGTAGCCTATGTGTTGGAGTTTTTCCCACTCAGAACTGAGTTTAAACCATAAAGCAAGTTCTTGATGGTCTACCATTTACGGTTGAGCCACAGGAAGGTCTAAGCAGGTTGAGAAAGGTAGATCTTGGAGGTCCTGGTCGTGTTCCTCCTTGAGGAACAGACAGGAAGTCTCTGGAACAGGATTTGCCATAAACGTGGAATGCATTCACCTTGGGATGTGTGTATATATATATATATATATATATATATATATATATATCTGTGTTTATTTTCCCTGTCAGAAGAGTTGGATGTTTCATTTCACAGACAGATGGCCACAGCTGCTAATCGAGTTTCAGGGATTTGGAATACATAGGCACAGCTCACCAAGTTCTGCTATATTATCACGGCATTCACGCCATACGGTATTTTTCTTACAAATTCCATTTAAATGGATCGGTGCTTAGAAAGTCGCTCCTGTTCCAAACGTTCGAATTCCAGTGGGCTCAAGATTTGAAGTGTTTTGTAGACTCTGCAGACATAATGGCAGCCAAGTGAGACTAGAGGCTAATTCCATGAGTAGTAAATCAGCAGCTCTGAATGCATACATATAGGGGTTGGTGTTCTCCTGCAGCTCCATCTGTTCTGAAAAAGCATGAAATTTCTTTTGTAAGTGGTGGTTACCACAGCATTCTTCTGCGCCCTGCACTCGAAGAGCACCAGGATCCACTCTGGAGTTACTGGGTCTCACAAACAAGCTGTACAACACCACAGCTGTCGCGCTCGCTTCGCTGTGTGTCGTGTTTTTCAACGCGTCACTGGGGGAGTAGCATGGTGCTGTTTGTGAGCGTTACTGTGGTGATGGGGGATACTGAGACCTCTTTGAGCACTTGTTGATGTTTCCACCTGCCGTGTGGAGGTCGAGTCTGAAGGCCCTGTGCTCTTCCTGTGCTTTTGCAGCTGAAGAGCGAGATGTCCGTCATCGTGACCAAGATCTTGGGGGACTATGTCGGGGGAAACAAGACAACAGAGCAAGCCTGGGACTACATCCAGAGGACGGTGAGTGTGACTGAGGGGGTGGGGCGGACAACCCGGAGTGCCTGCTTTAGTACATCAGGCAAGAAATGCAAGAAACGTGAGCGATTGTCTGTAACACAAGTAGATAGTAGACAGTGACTTGTTAGACATTCGTTGCTGTGTGTAGATGGGTTGTTTTATAATGTCCCTCTAAAGATTAAAATTAGTGTGGGAAGGGGAAGTGGAGTTTTGATGATTGTAATTCATAAACTGTAGCACATGGTGTATGGTTTGTGTAAAACCCAGCTGACAGAGTACAGGGAACTGTTCTGGGACCATAACAAGTCCTGAACACAAAGCATCAAGCCTGAACACCGTGATTCCTGAAATTTATGCCCTGTTTGAGCAGAATTTCAACCACCGCTTGTCGAACTCAACTCGTGGCAGATTATAAGGTTTGATTTATTCAAAAAATAGTACATGAGATTATATGGTTTATTTTACAGTTTTAAACATTGTGCTCACTGGTGTATGGTTAGCTGGGAGTTACATATTTGTAGGAAGGTGGAGTAAGTCGTGTCCTTGTGTGTTCGGAGGCACATGTATACACGTGTCACCCTCCCCCCCTTGCTGTACTGCCAGGCTGCTGACCGTTTCCACCACTGCCTCCATCCTATTTCAGATCCACTGCTGTGGCTGGAACGGACCTGAGGACTGGAATGAGAACAGAGTGATCAGGAACAGCTCACACATAATGTACTCCTGTTCCTGCCGGAACGCGTCCCTTCCCGGGGTGGGCGTCGAGGAGAACGGGCTGTGTCAGGCGCTCTCTCCATATCCGCCCGTCTATGAGACGGTACGTTCAGTCCATCCGTTTTCCATCAGTGAAACAGCATGGTCTCGACCAAACGTTTTCGTTTTGACTGACAACGTGCTGGTACAGACGACTGTGCTGGAAATGAAACGCCTCTTTTTAGATTTATTAATTACTTATCAATAATTGATTCTGACAAACACAGCACGTCATGAAGCAGTGGAGTTAATTAACATCTTTGCGCAAAGAGGCGATCAGCACCAAGCAGTATGGTTTGACTGTTGCCATGCTAAATGCCCCTGACATCCTTATGTACGTTCTGTTTTGGGGCTTTCTTCTACTGACCATATCATGTCCATCTTATCAGTTCCGTTTTCTGTCTCCAAGTGGGGAGGAGTGCAAGCTTGGTCAGTTTGAAGCAGTTCTGCGGTTTTTCAAAGCATCATTTCTTGTAGCGATCTTTAGCGAATATCCCATAATGCATTATGTTAGATTCTAAACTACGCTCATTCAGTGGCATTCTACTGTTAGTACCATTACATGGCATCATTTGCTTATAAATGTTTTTCATACCTGTAGTGACGTTGCCAAATATTCCTATTTCCTAATATTACTTGGTCGCAGCGAGTGACCACAGCTGACAAAGGACGCTGTGATGTAGTTTAAACACCGTGTTAAAAATGCACCCATGTAGCCAAAACAAACAGGTCTTATTCTGTTATAACTTGAATGGTACGCTGTAGTGCAGCTGCTAGCTTAGCCAGTGCACCACCATTTTGGGCCCCTCTCGAGGAGAGGCACTTCTGCAGATGTCATATATCTCTTGTCCTGGAGAGGCCTGCTCTGATCCATGCTCCTCCTCCAGGGCTGTATCTCAAGTGTGCAGAGCTGGCTGTTCAGAAACTACGGAGTCATTGTTGGGATCTGCTCTGGAGTGGCTGTCATTGAGGTACTAGTTTCCAGCATGATGTGTGTGTGTGTCTGTGCGTGTATGCGCGCACACGTGTGTGTGTGTGTGTTTGTTTGTTTTCTAGTCTGCATCGCTTTCGTGCAGTCAAGCGTGTAGCAGTGTTAATTTAACATGCGTGTGCTTTTGGTCTCTCGTGCTTATAAGCACGCCATGGCAGTGCGCATAATTCCCAACTCCCCCCCCCCTCCAAAAAAAACTGTCCTCTGACCACCTTTGGCTACGTGCCTCTGCAGCATGTGGCCAGTTGAGAGCTACATGGAGGCTTGCGTGTCTGTGCTGTCTTGGCTTGGATGTGAGGAAGAGAAAGCGTGGGTTCTTGGTCTGCACACTCACTTGCAGACCAAGGAGTGGGGGGGGTCCTCTCTAGCGCTTTTAGCGCATTGATCTGCTGATTTATTTTGAACATTCCTGTGTTTTCTGCAGCTCCTTGGGATGGTCCTGTCCATGTGCTTGTGTCAGAGCATTCACCAGGAGGACTACACCAAGGTTCCCTACTGAACACAGCCCCCGCCCTCCCACTTCTCCCCGTCATGCTCCCTTTGCTGGAACAAAAGCAGATGTTGGAAAAATATGTAACCTCATTACTGTTGCTGTTATGATCTTTAAATGTTTTTTTTGTACACTTTGGAGCTTTTGCAAGATATTTGGAAGGAGGTCTTTTTGGATCTTTTTAAAAATAAACCCCTGGAGTCCTGTTTAAATTGAAGTGACGTACTCCAAATCCATACCTTCATGTTGGTCAGGAGGAAGACCATCAGAGAGGACACATTTCCGTATTTACATTTTTATCATTGTGGTATTTTTATTTTTTATTTTTTGTATTGTATTAACGGTGTAGCAGTTAGTTCAGTCCTGAGAGCACTTTAGCTGTTGATCAGTGACACAAGGACCTGAAGAAAGCTAGTGGCAGTGTTCTGTGGGGGAAGGGAGGGATGATTTATATGGATTAAGGCCAATCTTAGTCTCTCCAGGGACGCTGTTTGTGCTGTTTTCCAGTTGGTGTTTTCCTCCTAATGGTGCAGTTATAAGTGAGTGGAGGGGCTTTGCATTCCACACGTAGCCTGTGCCCTCTGGGCCAGATCCCTGTCGTATCCAACAATGCATTGTGGCTCTTGTCAGGTTCTGCAGAGCCTGCCTGCAGTCTGGTGCCAGTTGACGCAAACTCCAGTGTTGCCATGTCGACTCTAGAAAGCTCCTCCCATCCTTTACTTTATGTTGGGTCTGGCTTGACAGGTCTTTGAAATAATTAGATTTTGAAAATAAATAGTTCTGCATGTGTTTAAAGCCATCTTTACATACATGTTGTCTGTGTGTGCATGTTTTTTTAGCTGTAATTTTTTTTGTATGCCATCTTTTTTTCCTCTTTCTGACCTCTACCACTCATTTAAATGTTTGTACTATCACTTTACCTTGGTATGCTGATAAGTTTTAATTTGTGAAGGGTTGCTGTTGTATTGTGACAATATTGGAATACAAGATGGAATATTTAATACAACTTTTGTGAATAAACAAATGCTTCAAATTGGTTATTCTAAATATGTGTTGTGCTTGGAAGGTGGGAAAACTGTCATGATTGAACAATCCGCAAGTATAATTTGGGTTTTTTTTTTTTTTTGCAAGTATCCTAGACAAGACAGGATTTATTGAATATTGGACTGGATAAGAAAAGTCACTGTTGCATTAATGAGTAGTAAAGCTATTTTTGCTAGAGACAATAAGAATAGAGAAGAGATAATCCATTGAGTGTATGCCTTAGGGAGTTGTGCAGCCAGCTGATCTTAGATGTGTCTATGTTTTCCTTACTTTTTAGGACTTTTTACTTCTGTTGTCTTCTGGCTTTATTGTTCTGTACGTTTTTAGTCACTCTTACCACAGATTTTTTTTTAACAAGCTAAACAAATACTTAAGATGCCAATTTAATTTTTGTATGTATTTAAGTATGTGATAAGCGTGATACATGTAATAAGCTCCTAAAGCTGCAAAGTCTGTCCTAGATAAATACAGAGGGGAGATCAAATGGGAATTTGTACGACCTCATGGACCAGGTATACTCCTATATGGGCATTCTTGCAGTCCTGAATGTGTCCAGCTGAGGGCAGTATATACACATTTCTGTTATCTGCACAAGAAATGGTATTGTACATATGGTCTGGCACAACATGAATAAACCACTTCCATTTTCAGGCTTTATCTGCTAGTTTCTGGAATGGAAGGATTTGGGACATAGGAGCCAGTTAAAGGTGACCCCAACCTTACAGATGGTTAATCTTCCAGGCCAATGGTCATTCTGGGTTTGTGGAGAAGTCATTTTTCCATTACAGTATTCAATTGAAGTTCCCCTTTTGGTGAAGAAGCTGTTTATGTAAGATCTGGCTTTTTTTAGTGCAGTAAGGACAGGGGATTGCTCAAGCACTGCTTCATCCTAGATCCCTGCTGGTTGCTGTATATGGGATGATGTGTTACCCAAAGGAATAATGTTCTAAAACTGTGTCTGTGGGAACAAACGAGCACGTGTGCTGTGTTCGGTCTTGTCCTGTGGACCTGCAGGGCTCCTTACTAACATTTTGTTTGTGACTCAAAAAGTGCTTTTTTTCCCTAAAGGGGAACCATTTGTGGTTTTGAAGATGACAATGAGAATTGTTTGAAACACTTTTTTTTCTTTTTTTAATTGGCCCCAAATTTTTTTTTAATCATTCCAAGTTGTTCAGATGTGGCCAACATTTTTACAGCTGTTACAAAGAACCAACATGACTGGATACATTAAAGTTGTGTTTTGAAACTCTTGGACCTGGCCGTGGGTTTTAATGATGCCGTGCGTTAGCCAGCAAGCAGTGTGCAGCTCATATGGGGTTGGTGGCAAGTGGTTTAATAGTGACTCCCGAGAGCGTCTGTTGGTCCTCTCGGTCCGGTGGAAAAGCTGTTGTGAGCCCTGTTGTGCTGTTGTAATGTTGCGGTGTTTTCCCCTCAAAAGCTCTTGTTGAAGTGCCCTTCAGTGTGTACAGACATTTGAAGATGCAGTGATTGGAATTTGCATGTTTCCCAAAGGTGAGCCAGTTCGTAAGGTATGCGTGTGTGTCAGCCAGTGTTTTGCTTTGACATTCCTACTGTGCAGTAATCTGAGACTGGCGCTCCTGTCCTTACAGGTTGGGAGGAGGGGGTTTATACATCAGTGGATTATAATGTTTTTGAGTGGAAAATGCTGGATTGAGGACGTTCCCGTCTAACTACTGTCGGCTCTGCTGCTTCCTTTTGAGCAGTTGTTTCCTGTTCAGGCCTTTGATGGGCAGTCCTGGAGAAGACATCCCACCCCTCCCCCTACCATTGCTGGTGCTCAAGAATGGTCTCTTTCAGGATACCTCAGTGGTCAAACACTGACCTCTTCGCCTAAAGCAGTACAACTGAAAGATGACGTCTTCACCCATTTACTCTGTAGAACACATTGAAGTTTACTCCTCAGGGTTTACGTGCATAGAAAGTTGGAAATACTAATTTGGCAAGCTTTTGTGGAGCACAACATTTACAAGTCAGTATGAATTTACAAGTGCCAAACGTCTGACAACAAAGGGTGAAGCCATTTTGAGAATGTGAGACAATACTGTTGTTTTAAAGTGACAAAACATGCATCTAATGAACAAGATCCAAACTGTCCGTAAGTATATTACTACTTGCTTTTCACAACTCAAATTGAAGTTGGTGTTGTGTGTGTTGTGTATCAGTGAAAGTGACATGGAGTTTCAGCTTCCACTAATAAATCCCCCAGACAGAGCTGGTCCTGACCAGTTTGGGACCCTAGGCAAGATTTTAGCTGGTGTCCCTTAAATTGCAATCAGTTCCGCTAGCAGTCACTGCAGTGTTGCCCCTATGGACAAACGGTACCCCTAGAGTTTGCCTATACCTAGGGCTGGCTCCATGCCCACACAACTGGAGTGTCGCACATAAATGTAGTGAGAGTTTTGAGAAATTAAGATGGAGAACTTCTGTGATGTCACTGTTGCTCCTCAGTCACACCAAATCATGAGAGGAAAACAGGCTGCTTCTTCTTCTGCAGTGTTCCATTACTTTAATTAATACCCATGTCCTCCTTGATCCATGCTGAAGTAGGAGCCTCAAAAACATCAATTGTTTCAATCAATCTCGTAATTCTTTTGTGCTTTTCTTCCATCGTGTGCTGAAATAGAGATTTCAGCTCTCCAGGGAGACGGACTGGACTGTACGTGTCCTGTAGGCTGATGCTAACTGCACCCTTGTGGAAGCGCTACAGGTAAGTTCCTTTTACTGGTTCCTGAGCTCATCTGACAAAGGAACGAGTCGTATGTCTCTCCAGTGGCCTGCTTCTGGCCTGATAGCATTGCACCTCCTGATGTGATGTAAAAATGTAATTAAGGTTTATGTTTCTGCTTGTATGTTTTATGATAATTAGGAGAACATTTTTTCGAAAATATTTATTCAAGTAACGTGTGAGCCTAGTAAGTATTGTTTGAGCCACACCTGCACAGAGCCGCCTTGGGATTCAGCTGTTTGGTTGTGCACCTGTCTTCCTGACAAAGCATCATGGGTAATATGATGTTCAGTCTCAGTACAGATGAGAGATTGTTGCCAGGGGATTGTGGGGCAGCTATAAAACCATGCTGCCTAGTCAAATTTTACAGGTTTGTCAACTGTGGAACGATTCCATTTAGTTTCCTGTCAACCCTGGAAAAAGCGTAAACAAAATTATCCTAATGTCTTGTTTATTCAAATGAAGGGAGGATGGAATATTAGAGATTAAAATGGCTTTTTGTACCCCTCCGATGGCGGTGGCTGGTGTGTACTCTGGAAGCAGGTGCTGGTCACGTACGTAATTGCATTTCTGGCTTATTAGTTTACTGCAGGAGCAAGTGTTCAATATTGCTGCACGTCAGATAACTGTCCAAAGCAGTCTTCTTTCGTGCTTCTGTTCTGTAGTCTCAGCGGAGCGGGAACCTCTCAAAGCCAATTACTGTCTTCTTTTTTTTTTACTGTTTGGGCTCCGCAGCGATTCTGCCGAGGCCTTAATGTGGTTAGTGACCGGACGAGGGGGACCAGGTGCCGGGCCGGCAGTGTCTTGCACGTGTGACATCATGGTTGAGCTACAGGGGTTCGCAGAGAGGATCTGGAGAGGGGTGGGCACAAATTTTGGTGTAGGGCTGCAGTTTAAAGCCCCAACACGGTGCTGACAGGAAGCTCCAGAGACACGAATGTGGAGTGACGTATAAGAGACAGAGCTGTCATTGACACGGTGACCCCCCCCCCCCCCCAGGATCTTTCATGGACTGGGAGCTTCTCAAGCCCGCTGCTCATAATCCTGTTTTCCCCAACTGTGAGTGGTAATTCAGATGGGGGGACTCTGGAGACTGAAGTTGTAACTACATGCTCTAATCAAACTCCCAGTAAGTCGCATTTAATCACTGTGGAAGCCAAGGCAAAAACACAGTTTTATGTTGTGTGCATACAGATTTAACCAAGTTTGTTCTGACAAAAATGCATTGGTTCCTTCTCTGATGGAAATGTCTTCAGGACGTTTTTTTTTCCCAGCATCTTTAGCTTCTCTTAAAGCCTTAAATCAAGTAAACAACACACACACACACACACACACACACACACACATACGCGCGCACGCACACTACAATACAGCACTGGACACATTGCCTTGTGGAAGAGTGTTGGTAAAATGTTAGAAAATTAAAATAGTTTGTATGCGAGTGAGAGAGACTAAATTGCTTTTACGTACTTGTTAGCCTTTTCCTGGGATTGTTTACCACACAATTGATGTGTGTCGGAATACATAGCAATATGGAAGCCCTGGTGTCTTGGTGATTAAAGTTGCTTGGACAAACCCTTGCAGTTTGTGTGTGAGTAAATGTGGTTCTGTGGTTTTCATTCCTAGTTCAGTGTAGGTTTCTGTGCAAAATGAGCTTGTTAAAGTAACATCTTCTGGCCAACCTACATGTGTTTGGCATCTTAGTAAAAAGATTTAAGGAGAGATTTCTTACTCTTAGATTCACTGTTATATGAAAAACTGTACCACAGAACCAGTTTTGGAGTTTGCAGAGACTAACCTTCAAGTTGTATGTGTGGGAGGACCTTGGATGGGCCTCCGAACAGTGTCACATGATACAGGAAGCAGCCATAACCAAGGGTTTTATTAGGGACTTGGCGCTTGGCTGCATGGGATCGCAAAGCTGTTTCAGCATTGGCAGAACAATGAATAAAAAAAAGTAATAATGTGAAAGCCGGCTGCTGCCTTATCATGACAGTCTCAGCTTCAGGTTGACAAGGCTGATGCCCCGGGACACAAACAGACATGGCACGTAAATGAAAAACCAGAACCATAGAAGGGAAGGAGGAACAGGTGGAACAAATCAGCCTGGGTGTAGATTATGGTAGCTTGTGTTACCTTACACTCTCCTGAGGCAGCCAGCAGTGTTTGTCCGCTCATCCTTCCCACACAAGTAGTGTTGCTAATAGGCTCATACTCAGTGTAGCTGCTGTTGCTGCCCTGAAAAGTTCAGAAAACAAACCGCTACAGATTCCAGACCTTGTGAAAGTGTGCTGGCTCAGGCAAGATGAAGAGTGACTACTATTAATTTAACCTCATCTGTGCCCTGGCATTCTGTTTGAAAATTACAGTCCCTGTGCAGACTTAAGATCAGTTATGCATGGTCACATTTTTCAGTCATTTGACAATGAAAATGCTTTGAAATGTATTAATGATACTTTGTCTAAGGTACAAGAGCAGGCCCCCTAGGGACTTGAAATTTCAACTTTTGGGTTATAAATCCACTACCTTAATCACAGTGCTCCTTCCTACATCATTAAATCTGTAGTTGTTTGCCATTATAAAATTGTTACCATCACATTAATTTCATTTACCAAGCTCCTATCAAAGTAATGCAAAACACATGTAAATGAAATCTAATCTAAGCAAGATAATGCAACAGCATGCATCTGTGAATAATGTTAAAAGGTTAAAAATGTCATGCATTTGATACATTCTCACCTAGTAAATTTTCTTTTCTTTCCTGAGTTCTGTACAATTTACCCTAACAAATATTTCAACTTGATCATCTTAACTGGAGAATCTACACTGAAAATATAGTATTGGTTTGAGATCAAATGGTAATATTTTTAAATGCTTCCACCTATAACTAATTTAATTCTGAAAGATAGTTGTAGTTCTGTAATGTTATTTAGTAGTTGACCTATAATAATCAATCCTACAATGAAATAATACATTGTTGTGGCTACAGAGAATAAATCCAACTGCAAATTAAGTCTACCAAGCCAAAATTATATTACATAAACCAGTGGCAAGTTTTATTAATTTTTTTTAAAGCAATATTAAGATTCTAGTACTGTAGTTCGTTTTGACATATCCAGCATGTTGGGTTTCTAAACTGTTAAAAAAACAAATTATTGATACTGACAGTGTGTTGTGTAATGTGGATGCAGAGCCGGATGGCACTCTGGGAAAAGGAAATTGTATGTCAATGTTTCGTGTTCTGCAGCTCTGCCACTAACATGGAGCATAGAGATATTTTCAAATGCAATTTCTTTCTTTAACTGGTGTGCTCACAGGTAGGATACACGGTGGGGAGAAAGGTTGTGTGAAACAAGGGGCTGTGAGGGGCACTGGGTCACCTGCAGATCACATGTGAGTCTCACATGGGTCACGTGCAGTTCACACAGGTTATGTACGCACCGCACACGAGTCACGTGTGCGTCTCACAAAGGTGTCATGCTTCTCACAGAGGTCACATGTGCATCTCACAAAGGTCACGTATGCGTCTCATGCGGGATATTCGTGCATCTCACATGGGTTGCATGTCATAGTATTGTCTTATATCACTTTTGCATTTGTTCTTGTATGATTTATGGATGCAAACATTCTACAGAAGTTATCCTATGTTTGCACATGTGTAAATGTCAATATTAATGAAAAAACATGGAAACAATTTAAAAGTATCTCTTTACAAAAGACATTATGGAGGAAGATCGCTTAAGTGGCTTGCAATATTTTGGAAAGACAAACTCAATAATGGATTTTTTGTGTGGACAAAACAGTCTGCTTTGTTCGCTGGATACTATAACATTTTGATATAAGTATTTAAAAAATCATGAGAGATGTTTAAATATTGATGGAGCTGAATGAATAAAATAAGAGAGGGGCTTTGGAAATCAAGGCTACATTTCCTGTAGAGACTTCCTCACTCTGCCTAGTGTTTTGCTTATATGATCTTTTTAGGTTTTTCCTGCTGTGGGGATAAAATTAATACCACTAAGATATAGTTCATGTTAATGACTAAAATTTTTTTCTTTGAAGAGGCTGAAGATTATCTATCAGCTCACCTGAATCATAAACCTTATATAAAAGTTTGTTACACTCCAAATTCTTGTGGGTTTGGATGTCTTAGTCTCAGAAATCTTATTGTTTAAGAAGTACTTTGGATCATCAACAGTGTAATGGATGATTCTTTAAATTATATGATTTCTGACTGGTAAAGAGGGCAGCACTTTAGCCAGATCTCAGCTGTCCTAACCTATGCTAAATAAGCATTAATTAACAGAATGCGGGTGTGTCACAAAAAGTGCTCACCAAATTAGCTGGTGGGTGGAAAACATTTATGTCATTGATTAGCAGATGAGCTTGACAAAAATGTGGTAAGATGGGAGAGTTTTATAACAGGCAATTAACACCATTCTTTTTGTAGTAGGTTAAATCGATATAATTGCTCGTGTCTACATTTCATTTGGTAGGTTTTTCTAGTGCCTGTGTGTTCTGCCAACTCATTAAATTCAGAGAATCTCTCAGTGGTATTTTAGCCTCTGATGGACAGCGATACATTGTTAGTTAATGAAATGCATTTTAAACGAGAAGACCTTTGTGAGAGAGGCTAGTTTTTCACACTATCTTTTGCCCTCCTATTCTGCCGTCTTTGGGAAGACCTACCTTTCCTCTGTTGCAAAGTCCTACGCGTTTTTTGGAAGGGCTCTGCAGTTATCTGTGTCACATAGTTTACATTCAGTCAGACCTTTTGAAGTTTTACCTCAGTGACACGTGGACCTTTGAAGTTCTTTCTCAGCAGTACAAAATCATATTTTACTTTCTATTTGCTGGGATGAAAATAAAAAATAAAGTAGCTGTGACCTTAAGTTTTCCTCCTACTCACCAGCGAAGGCTTAGCATTATATTTTAGGATCAAATTTCTTCTAGAAGATTATTACTTTCACTTGTATAACTTCAGAGAACATGGACTATTGGGGGATATTTTCACTGTCAGGAGAAACCAGAAGATCCAGGGTGTGCTATGCTTAAGTGAATTACAGACTCCCCTTTAAAGCCCTCAACCCCTGAGTGATGGAAGCTTCATGTTCACTTGGGCCACTTGGACCACAAGCACACAACATGTGGAAACTGACAATGAGGGAAGGGCCCCTGTTGTCTGTAGGAAATGCAGCTGATGTCTTCCTCAGGGAAGATAAATCAAGGCAGCTCATGTCTTCCCCAGGGAAGATAAGTCAAAAGGCTGCATGTGGTAAATGT
The DNA here is from genome assembly GCA_025773905.1 of Chitala chitala. Lineage (NCBI taxonomy): Eukaryota > Metazoa > Chordata > Actinopteri > Osteoglossiformes > Notopteridae > Chitala > Chitala chitala. Next base: position 35,777 of record JABJVR010006551.1, read on the forward strand.
TCAGGGTCTGTAACTGGAGCTCAGTAAAACACCTTGCAAGATATGGACAACACAAGAGAAGATGACTTGAGGGCCACCATCCTGACTTTTCCTGATTAGCTTACCTGCTGAGCTATTTGCCAGTGGCCTACAGCCATTGACCCCAAGGTAGAGTCTACTATCAGGGTGAGTTGCGCTCAGGAACCCTAGACGATAGGAGGCCGATGTACATATAATAATAATTTAAAACGGTTACAATGGTAGATAAACACAGACTATTAGGGAAGAGGCGCTCTGCAATGAAACACCCAAGGGACCACTTGGGTTTTAATCCAGCCTGGGTTGGCCCACTCATCCTCGGAGAAGTATAGAAGTGACTGATGAATGCTTACTGAGATGTTTATGTGAATGGAGGGCCCCAGCAAACATAAACGTCTGACAGACTGGAAAGAGTGAGGACTAGAAGCAATTTAAAAAGTACCTGAATGACTCCTTAGAGGCCCTCCGTTCTGTCTAAATTTAGCTCCAACCATACAAATAATTTGAATGCCAGCAATATATTTGATTTATAGATTCCCTGAGTTGTGGAGGTGAGGGATAGGAGGAGCAGTTGCTGCTTGAATTGGAGCCTTAAGGCAGGTTTTTAAGGAAAATACAGTGGCACTGCGCATCTCCAGAGTGGGCTCTGGGGTTGCTGTGCTGTGCTAAGAAGGAGACTAGAAGTCTGGGCTCACCTCTGTGAGGAGAGGGTCATGGTCTGGACCACGTTTTAAGTCCTATTCCGGTCTGACCCATTTCTCGAAGGACTGAAGAAACCATTGGTGTGAGTTTCCAGGGAGAGGTTTGTGATGCAGGGCCTCACAACCCCGCCCTGCTCAGGGCTTCGGGAAGCCCTGGTTGGCAGGCCAGCCTGCGGAATGGGCCAAATCTCGCCAAACCGACAGAGGTGGCAGCCAGGAGTGACACGGCAGAGGCTTCCTCGAGAGATTGCAGAGGTGGCTGGCTTGCTTGGAAGATACTTCTCTCCTACTCATTGCATTTCAGCCCTGGATGGCTTGGCCAGCCCTCTGAGTTCCTGCGTACTTTTTCTTGCAGAGACTTGGCTGGACTCGTGTCACTTTCTGGTTCTTGAGCCAAGCCATTTGGATGGAATTGAAATGAGGTTTCCCCATGGCTGTACTGTATATTTGGAAAAACAGCAACAGGCTGTCATCATTGGGGACAGATAACGCAGAACAGCTTGAGTGGCCTCTTAAACCTCCAGTCTATTACACTGTGTACAAGTAGTCTTTTCTATACCATCTCACAAGCCATATTATCATCTAAATTTCCAGGGTGTAATACTTGACACTAAGATATTTTAGGGGAAATTATCCTCAAGATTTGATTTTTAACTAGTGGATTTTCAATTCTAGTCCCAGCAAGTAATATGTGGTGCATATCTTATATTGGTTTAGCTCCAGGTGCCTCAGTTGGTAGTGCGGCTCAGTGTGGACAACAGAGCTCATTGTTAAATTAAAGAAGGTAGAACACCGAAATCCTGGTCGAAAGGTTGTGAATTTCATATTTTAGGAGCCGCCCCGTTCTAAGCATTTAATCACTGAAATATACAGCCATGTACAAGAATGGTAAATTATACAATTTTCTTTATATAAATGCAATTACACAAAACATTTCCTATAATGCCAGGTGTGTGAATTAAACTAAAATAATATTTTTAGAAACAGCACAACAATTTCTGTTGAGCCAAGAAACCATGATATTCTATATATTTCATAAAAATCCTTACTTGCTCTATCTGTCAAAATATTGTGAGGGAGACCTCACCGCTTAGTGTATGTTGTACCTGGTTCATGCAATGTTGTACCAGGTGTCCTACTGCAGTGTCACCCCCCCAGCCTTGCGTGCAGCTCCTGCTTTTGGTCTTATGGCCTGCATGAATTTGAAGGGGAAGGGGGGTGGCAGTTAGGATAGGGGTTCAGGAAAAAAATAAGGAAAGACACTGAGGATGGAGCTGTTTGAACAGCTGCACTGAATCAGCACAGCCGACGCCAGGTCCCGCTCACCTTCCTGTGGTGGGTGGAGGAGCGCTGGGCAGGGAGGCAGCAAAATGACCCCTCACACCCGCTAAGCCAGGCTAATGTCTCTCATGTGCTGTCACTCACACTGCCTTTTATTATGATCCCCCTTTCAAATATCCCATATTGTTTTTGGTGTATCGTTAAGAAATTAAACATTTTAATTATAGCAACAAAAAGAAGTCCCGAACACCACGAGACGTTCTTTACAACAGTTGTGTAACCGAAGAAGCCGATAACAACATCGTGACTTTTCGGGTCTTTTTGGTGGACTGAGATGGTAAGACGATGGATGGCTCCTTTGCGTCCAGGTGTGTCGTGTATGGGGGAAGGGAACCGGTCTGGTACCGTTCTAGCATACGCACCTATTATTAGGTTAGCGTTTACTTGAGCCATATAAAAGTGGCGAAACAGATTTTCAAGGGAAAAGGTAATGGTGGCGAGCCTTACTTCTGAAGGCCCGGGGTTGCGGAACAGCAGACGCAGCTTAAATGTCACATTTTATAGCAGCCTGCGCGCTTGTGCCAGACGAGCCGGATGAAAAGAGGCGTGGGGAGACAGGCGCTTGTGCCATTTGCACGTGGCTCACTGTGCCTTTTCATTATGGGTGCCGCCTGCATTACTGCTGGCCCGGGCTGCGGGTGCGTTTCAGCCGCAAAATGTCGAGCATGTTTCATTGCCTTGGGACGCATGAAAAATGGCCCTTCAGCAAAGAAGTCACACAGGGCCTGGTCTACATAGCCGCCTGAACACGCTCCAGCAACACTGCTGAGACATTGAAATGCAGGGATGATATTGCTGCACTATGCAATTATAATGACATGTATACTATATGTCATTAAATAATTTAATAATCCGACTGTTAGCCGAGTGCAGACTTAGGCAGGAGTGACGTAGCCTCGTGATCAACAGTGGCTATCAGAAATGCTTATTGTAGTTGTTATAATCCAGTACTGGCACATAACCTTTATGTAATAGAAAATGTTGTGTTAGTAATTACATGCTTTCTCATCACTACGTGTAAATTTCTTCCTCTGAAGTATCAGTTTAAATTTTTAAACTGTATTTGTGTTGACAGTATTCACCAATAGACAACAGATAGTGCTCATCAGGCAAATAGCTAAATCCTTGCACATTTTCCCTGGGTTTAACTGATAACTAGTGTAACAACTGGTTTTTTGACTAACAATTCGGTGTTCAGACAAAGTCTAGCTTCAGCTCTCCCATGACGGTCCTAGTTGTCTGTGTCCATCAATACATGACAATGTGTTTCTTTTAAAATTTTGTGCTTCTCTTCACGGAAAAACTAAACTGATTTTTTTTTTTTTTACTTTGAATAGCTCATCGCTACATTTTGTTCCTGTGTTCAGAAGCTGCTTACATCACTTTTTAAAAATTATTCTGATGAATCACCTGGTATTTCTCACCGGAAGACTGGATAGAAATTGGACAGGTGTGAAATCTTCAGATGTCCCTGTATTTGTCAATACTTCTAGATTAGATAGCAGAACAGCATCAATCAATGATGTTGCTTGTTATCCATTGAATTATCTCTATGCATTTTTTTAATTATACTTCATCTTCAGGGTTTTTCAGACCAAGGTAACAAGTTGTTTTGCAGCTGCAAAAGAGGGAAGCATCTATAAAGTCAAATCAGAGTCCACTGACAGGTTTGTACCTGGCTTACAGTCAGTCCTGTATAGGAGGTAAGAATCACAGAACAGAACTGGTCAGGAAATGAAGATGGAATAAATTCAGATTAGCAAGGATTTTGCTTTTGTCTCTCAATTGCAGTGTATGTTCACCGCTTCCATAAGCGTCATGCTGTTTGTTAAATGACATGGGTTTGTGTTAATTTTACACAATCTCTTTTGGCACATATATTGAAAATGGCAGGGATCCGTGCTATACGGTCCTCTTACTGGCAGCGATATTACGCTTGTTTCTCACGTTAACTCGCACACCCACTGTACTTCGTACACATCAAAGTTAATTTTGAAGCTTTTTTGGATGCGACGTTGGCACGTTGCGTTGTACGAGTAAACCAATGTTTTAAAGCATATTAATTGTTCAAATACTATCTGACTGTAATAATTCATTGAGACGATAATAAGAAAAGACTAAACACACCGCCCAGCTTTTGACGCTCCGGTCTTACTGCACACATAAATCAGTCCTCTGGAACATCCTATTTTCCTTTTGAGCCTTATAAACCCAAAAGCAATACGTCAGCCGCTCTGCGGGTTCGTTTATTTCTCGCTTCGCACAAGGGCAGCGGGTCCATTCTTCAGCACCTTTGTTGGAGCGCCGCTGCTCGCACAAAGTGGAAGTGATCCAAGCGTAATTCTGTCAGCGCGCGCTATTTTCGTGCCGACATCCGCGCGCGAGCTGGGAGCAGCCGCGTGCAAACCGCGGTGTTTGTGTATGCGGGTGCGACGACACTCTAAGGTCACCTCCACCTTACTCACTTTAGCGCTCAAAGAGATAAGGTCGCTGACTGACAGTCCTTTTTATACCCCTTGTCGGCGAAATGAAATGTGACAGAATGAAACGAAGCAAATTCCCAGACATGACTGCGCCTTTCTGCTTCAGTGCCGCATTCTTCAAAAAAGACCTTCAACTCAAATGCACTGCAGTGCTCCGTGGAGCAGAGCCACGCTTGAACATAAAATCAAAGCAGGGCTGTTTACAATCGGAAGGTTTTCCAAGTTGCGTTTTGCATCTGCCATGCAGTGGATTCTGTGATACAACATGTGTTTTGTGTTTAAATCATGATATTTTCCCCCTTTGGGACATGATATTTTAATATAGCTGACTGACAGGAAGACACTAGATATGCAAAGAAAATATGCAGTGAAACTGAGCTTTTTTTCAACACTCGAGTGTAACACAAGACAGTAGCATAACATTCGGAAAACAGAGGTTAACGTAGCTCCATGTTCATACCTTGGCACCAGTGGTCCTGTGGCCTAGTTGTGTGCATGAAATAAATATAAGAAGTTTGTATTCAAACTAGCAACTAAGCTGTCTCAACCAAACTGAACCAAGCCTACAGCTACTGATAGCTAACAGACACTAACGCCAATAATTGGCAGTGTGGTTTTGGGTCACTTACAGATCGTAATGAGAGCAGTGTACTGAAGATCCTCTGTTGTCTATGTGGATGTCGGTTCTTCCTGTGTCAAATCCCAGGGATCAGCAGAACATTTGTACTATGTTTTAGAGTGTGCTCAGTATAACCCCATGTTTTCTTGTCTACTTGTGTCCATCTGGGTTCCATTTCCCCAGGTCAGTCAAGGCACCCAGGGCTCTCAGTTAAACCTGCTCACTTCTGTCAGTCTGCTTTTATGGGTACACTGTTATCTGTGCATGATGGCCTGGACTGCTGTCTGAGCCCAGAGGATTTTCGTTTGTCGTTTCATACTATATGTTCGACTATACTGGACTCTGTTAACCCTGCAAAGTACCAAGTTCTGAAATCATGTACGGACCCTTTGCTGAACGACAGTACTTGTGCTCTTCGAAGATGTTGCAGGCATGTGGAACGCAAATTGAGAAAGGACAGACTTCGTGTCTGTTTGGGATTTTTAAGGGATTGTTTATAGGATTATCATGATGCAGTGAAAGCAGCTAAATCTGAGTTTCTATTGAGTTTCTATTGATCAGTAACAATTGTCACCCCCATAGAGTTTTATTTAAAATGATTAATCCTGTAATCCATCCCTGTTTAGTAGGTCAGTATAATAATACTATTGAAACGTCTGAGATATTTCTGAAATTTTTTGTTGATAAAATAGCTTCAGTGAGACAGGGCATTGCTGGGGACGCCTCTGTGTTCTCTTAGGCTCTGTTGTCTCCTGCCATTTTCGATCATTTTGATCCTGTTTCCCTTTCTTCTCTCTCTGAGGTAGTTTAGTCTATGAAGTCTACATTCTGTGCTCTGGATGTGGTTCCAGCTAGGCTGCTGAAGGAGGTTTTTAGTACTGAGGGCTCCTGTCTTTTAGCCTTTGCCAATGATTGTCTCAGGTTAGGCATAGTACCAGACGCTTTTAAACATATTGCAGTTGCACCACTTCTCAAGAAACCTCATCTTCCCATTTGCCTTTTTTCTCTAAGGTTTTAGAAAAGTTGTGTTTTATCAGCTACAGGACTTTGTAGCTGATAATTTTATTTATGAGAAATTTCAGATCCCAACACAGTGCTGAGTCGGCCTTGATGAAAGTTCGCAGTGAAGTTATGCCATCATTAGATCTCAGCAATCCTGTTGTGTTGGTTCTTTTGGACCTCTCAGCAGCCTTTGTTACTGTGGATCATGAGGTTTTTATCTCACATCTCAACAAATGAGTAGGCCTTCAGGGTACTGATTGGCTAACTCATGTCTGATGAATAGGAGCTATTCTGTGATATAGGGTGGCGCTTCATCATCTCGCACTCCCCTCACTTGTTGGATACCCCAGGGTTCGATACTCGGACCTCTTTTACTTTCCTTGTATATGTTACCACTTCTGTTATAAATTGGTACCGTCTTCCCTTTCACTGTGGATGACGTTCAGTTGTACTTGCCTCTGAGACTGGGAACCTGTAACCCATAATAGTTATTGACTGATTGTCTAAAGGACATGAAGCGTTGGTTGTCTCAGAATTTTTTTTTTCTGAATGAGAGTAAATCTGAATTTATTAGTTTTGGTGGAACTGGTGCACTAGATAACTCCTATTCTACTCAAGGGGGATTCATTTCTAATCTTAAAACAGATGTTAAAAATGTGGGTGTGATTTTTGATTCTGATTTGCATTTTGCCAAGCAAATCAATTCAGTTGTTAGGAAAAGCTTTTTCCAACTCCATTTGCCAGTGAAAGTTAAACCATTTCTTTGCCAGAGGGACTTGGAGAAAGCTATTCATGCATTTATTAGTTCTAGACTGGATTATTACAATGCACTGTATGTAGGAATTAACCAGTCTGGCCTCTGCCGTCTTCAACTAGTCCAAAACGCTGCAACATGCCTTTTAGCCAGCATGTCCAGAGGCACTCCTATAACTCCTGTTCTCTGCTCACTTCACTGGCTCCCACTGCATTTTAGAATTCATTATAAACTGCTGCTTTTTGTTTTTAAAGCACTTCATGGTCTGGCGCCATCATATTTATCTGATCTGGTTGCTTTACAGAACCACGCACGCTCACTGAGATCATCTAATCAGCTGCTGCTGGAAGTTCCCAGATCAAAACATATATGCTGCAGTGATTGTTCGTTTGCTGGGGCTGCACCTAAATTATGGACTACCATACCATCTGATCTGGACTCAGTAACTGTTCTCTCTTTTCAAAATCAAACTAAAGACTTATCTATTCACTCAGGCTTTTGACGCGCAGTAGAGTGCTCACTGTGTTTTTCTTAAGTATTTTTCTTATATGTTGTGTAATCTCTTAGTCCTTTGTGTCATGTGTTTCTGTGCTTTGGCAGCTTTGTGGTTGTTGTTAGATACTATGTAAATAAAGGTTGATTTGGTTTGAATCTTCAGGAGGTGGCACGGTGGCATGGTAGCTAACATTGTCGCCTCATGCCTCTGGGTCCGAGGTCTAATTCCTGCCTTGGGTCTGCGTGTGTGGAGTTTGCTTGTTGTCTTTGTGTTTGGTGGGTTTTTTCCTGCTGTTATGGAATTGTATACCTCTGTTGTAGATGCTCCTTTTCATTGTCAGCCAGTCAATTATTATCAGTTATTTCTTAAGACTTCCTTTCTATCTTTAAAACAAATTGTAGGATAATTTCTCTTACGGCAGGCATGTGCTGAGATCATAACTAAAAGGTGCCGTAGTCAATTTTCCCCTGCATGTCACAGCATGCCATTGTGCTGGTAATTGTTCTTAAAGAGACTTCAAAGACGTGTAATTATGCTCTTCATTTTACCTAATGAAGGGATTAAATTGTATAAACATGTACTTATCTTCATCTTTATTGTTCCAGTGTGGGGTTATAATGATACCATTCCAGATGGAATTTATTTACGTACAGAAATCTGTTTAGTCCAGCAGTTAATGTGCAGACACCATGTTGGGTCATGTTCAGTGAATGACCACTGAGCACCATAATGATGACGGTAATCTGTTCTGAATGGCGGGGGTGTCGTTTGCGATTCATTCTGCAGCGTGCTGTGTAGCCTGTGCCTCTCTTTCATTTAGTCAATTCCATCCCTGGACTCTAGTGCTCTCCCTCCAGTAAACCTATACTTACTGGCTGCAGTGCTGGTGTCCTTCAGCCATCCTGAGGTTTTAGCCCCGCCCCACACTTCCTGTTTGTTGTTGCTTTTTGAGATCATAATGGACCCCATATTATACCACTCACAGTCACTCACGTACCTCAATGCAGTAGTGCACACATGCATGCCACCACCTGCGCAGGAGTGGGCAAACACAAGTCCAGCAGCGTTGCATTTCAAAACCAAATCCCAGAGTGAATAGTAGTGTATAGGGGAGAAAAAAGGGTCTTGGGGAGTGCTGGGAAGAGTTTATGGATTTTTGTGGAGCTTTATTACATTTAACACCTGTGGTAAAACACGCTTATTCAAACATTATAGCTAATGGACAAGTTTAGTTTTCTTTCCTTAATCCACAAGAACACATCTTGATCACCACTTAATAAACAACATGAATTTGGGAAGAAAAACACAAGTTCTTTACTCAGACTAAAAGCTTGCAGGAAAAAATCGGAGCAAAACACACAATATAGTATATGCAATAAAACTTGTATAAAAAACTTGAATTGTGTGCTGTTAGCTGCCTCCAAGGTGTGAGATCCACACTGCACAGGTCATTATCAGACGACATCTGTTGTCATGGCAGTAACGATGCCAGAAGGAGCCTTATGTACTAGAATTAGCATCCAAAACAAGATCGTAGTCACCATTAGCATGATTTAATGTCCAAAACAAGATCGTGACAATTAGTTTTTTATTTTCCCTCCCTGAAGTGATGCAGTATTCATAAAACGTAACTGACACAACATTCACAAGTTACATTGTCTGTAAAACTGTGCATTTATGGGTTTGTGTTCCAAACATGCAAATTAATGTTGCGTCGAATTGAACAGAAGGTTTCAGGATGATCTAAAAGTGACTGCATACATACATTAACAAATCAGTTCTTCATCATTTGGTGTTTACATCTTTAAGAAGTACATTGAAGAAGTACATTAAGAAGTACATTGAGCACAAGCCCTGGATGGCACTGGCAGTGCCCTCAAACTGTTTATAAGCAGTAATAGAAATACTGCTATGAGATGTTTTACACATAATTACTGTGAAACAGCATGAAATAAAGATAAAAGTGCTTAATTGTTATGAAATCTACCAGTTTGACATTTCTGTGTCACTCTGCATAGAGCATGTTTTATACTGCATGCATTTTTGCTCAGTGCCTTACCCCTACATACACACAAATGTATATATTTTCATATTTGTATATATGAAACAGTGACAAACAGGTAATAGAGAAAAGATTGTGTGTCTGCTTTTTAATTCAGTCCATGCAGATGATAAGGGGAGTCAAATTCAAAGAACTGAGTATGTTTTTCATATCCACACTTTCATTTTTTTTTCCTTCACTTCTTACCCCGTTGGGCTCCGTATTTGCTCAGAAATCCTCCTGCTGTGTAGCATGTATTGTGTGCTTGATAAATTATCTCTAAGGTATTCCAGAAAAGAGGTCTCTCTGGACCCATGTGCTGGGCTGTGCTTCGTTGGGAGATTGGGTTACTGCTCAGAGGTCTTAGTGAGAATCTAAAGCGAGTGAAACATTAGCATGTCACTCACTGGGTCATTCACACGCATGTTCCTTCACAGTGGCAGGTTAATATTACGATGAGGCCCCTTGCAATGATTTGAATCTCCTGTGCAGTCTAATTATAATTTAATATGAGCTGTTTTAACGCACTTTTCTTGCTCTCACGTTGCATCTTTATTTCCTGTTTAAAGACACTTTTTCAGCTTTAAATTAAAACCTTCACAGCTTGTATATCGAGTGGGAAATATAACTGCTGTAAACAGACATGATCCATGCACGTTTATTTGGTGGCATAATTTTTTGTGTAACTTTTATTACAACCAGTTGCCATATAATTATGACAAATGTATTTTCATAAGTTTAGGTTTAAAAAACATTATAAAAATCACGGCAATATTACATCATCCTTATTTCAAGTTGGCAGCCATGCACAATACTTTGCTGTTTTTTTCTCCCGGGTTTTCTTTTGTCAGCCAGGATTCCAGAAACTTCTTGAGCCGTGACTTTCTGAACGACTCCGTGTGGACTAAGACAAGTAAGGGGTGGTGATACGTTATATTTTCAAATACTTCAAATACAGTGAGTCCCACCATGACTACAAATTCATTTAAATTTAATTAATCACATCTCAACAACATGGTAGAGGTCTAAATACTGGATCTTTTTTTTCGTTATTTATTTTTTGCTGGGAGCCCGTCTTATTGTTGTTGTCATTATTGTACCGTCAATCAACAACCTGTTTTGTGTAGACGATTTTGCTGCTAACTGGACCTACAAACGCAGGTAACTGGTCAGTAGCAGCTGTGCAGTGGAAAGTCCCCTTCTATTTCCACTGCCTGATTTCTCTTGTATTTCCCTCACAATTTACGGGGACGACACGGGGCGTATCTGGATCACTCCGAGAAGTAGACCATAAAAAATCTTTTTGCGCTTCCTTCATTTTGCTGGCTGTCGTGCAACACAGGAAGGGCTAGGATGGGAAAAGAATGGCAGGAAGTGGAAGGGTCTTTCACTGGAGACTAAGAGAAAAATCACTTCTCACCCTTCAGACAACTGTTTACATGACCTTGGCGAATCATAGGATGTACTAAGTGGCAGGGCAGCACCCACGAATCTGAGCAAGCGCCGTGAAGCACCAGGCTAAGTCAAGGAGTGTTTGCATGCCTAGGAACACGCTTACCTCACCTTGTGTTTGTTTATGAGCAGCAGTTGCAAGAAACAGGCAGACGTGTTTTATAAGCGATCGTAAAAAGAGCTCAAAGGAAACTAGATGAGAACATATGCCTTTTTTCTTACTAAGAAGACAAGGGAGAAGGCAGGACTGTGTGGCTGATGATTTGAAATCTGCATCTGATTATGGCATTGTAGGAACCAGAGGGACAGGAGACTCAACCTCCCCCCCAGAATCTAAGGGTTTGGCTTGGGTGTGTGTGTGTGTGTGTGTGTTTTTGTTTGTTTGTTTATGTCACATTATACAATTATGTCACTTCAATACCAAACTCACAGCTGCACTCTGGCATACATTTAAAGTCGATCTAAAATCAAAATCGTGCTAATTGCTTGCCTTGGTAAACAAAATTTGACTGGTAAATCATACAAGTTTATACATGCACATTCACTTACTTTACTGAGTGAAAACAGAAACGTTGGTGGTAATAGCCTTTGGCCTGCTGCTTTATGTTCAGTTTCTGAGATGAGATCACTGCATATCTGCCTTCAGGCTCATTAGCTGGACCACGCAGATCCACTCATGAGGACAATTGGGGTTGTGACCTAAATCAAGTGAAACTCAGGGTTTCTACAAGTCAGCATTTCTGTAGTCCTGTAATGACTGTCTATTTATACCACTCTATTTTGACATAAGGAATTATTGAAAATTTGTTGTTAAAATTGCCACAGGAGCACCAGAGGCAGCTGAAATGAATGATTACCATACACATTGTACTTAATTAGAGGTCCATCTCTTTTTCAAACACAAATGCTAGGCGGTGGAATCCTTACATTAAAGTGTAAATAAAAATGTTCTTCACAATCAGTCCTATAACCACATAGTGTCACGTGCAACTTGGTGCCAAAGTAAGCTGCACAATTTTCTGCTTGCCAGTCTATGTGAAAAGTGGCTGGTTGTCAGTGTCTCTTCCTGCCACTTCTACAATTTTAAAGAAATTAAGTCATGAGTTTGATCAGAGTAAGCCTTCTGTTAATAGGACTGCCGCTCATTGAAGACCTCTGGTTTTCTTTTTGAAGCAAAATTTCCAAATCTTTCTCCATCAATATATGTAAAACCGCTTGTACATGCTTTTATATAGACAATTTATTTTTGAGTTTTTAAAGGAGAAACAAAAATAAACCTTTATGATGATGAATTACTTCATCACATATGCAGAACTAGTAATAATGTGTACGTTATTCAGACTATAATCAGTAATGTCTCCAATGATGCACAAAATGTTAGCTATTAAAAATATTTGTGATACACCAGACAATTTTTTTAAAACTTACTCCATTGTTTTTCTAGTAAATAGAACAGCAAGAAAGGGTGGATTGCTATGAGTTGATTTAAACAACAGAAAGCCAATAGTAATTTCATAAAAAAAAAAACAAACAAAAATGTGTCCAGGCAGTTGATCTAGAGAGAGTTCTGACAGTAATTCATTAACCCTCACACCTCTCTGTCGCTATAGTAGCACTAGAAGGGTGTAAAAAAGTAACCAGCGGTTTGTGAGCATTACAGGCTGAATTTAGTGAACATCGTTTGGTCTTTACATTCTTGCATAGCTGTTAGTGCCCTGCCCAGATGCAGCACTCTGACAGGGATTTGGTGAGTGTAGACATTAAGCAGTAGAGTTGTATTAACAGGTCCTGACAATGGTTCCAAAGCCTTTTCTGGAAGGTTCTGGGCAAACGGCCAGGTCCTCCAAACCATTTCATCCTTCACACTTCTCATGGATAACACAAGAGTGTTTCAGGAACCAGACCACAAAACAAAAATACAAAATAGAAATACTGAATACAAGTCCCATTGTAAATGTTATAACTCTTTTACATGTGGTTATAATTTTAATAAAATGATGTCTGAACCATTAATAGCATATGTGCTTTAGAGTATAGGATGCATACTTGTGGTCAAACTTGCTGGTATGGTGTTCCTCTCACTGGGGACAGTGTCACAGTAATTTATCTCTGCTGTATGTTAATCACCCTAGTCTTCATCAGACTGATTCGTTTCAGTTTAATGAACACTGAAAGTCCACGGGTCTCCCTTGGCCTCAGCAGCTCACTTTCAGAGAACTATATTTAAAGTTACACACTCTCAGAGGCGGCACGGTGGCGTGGTGGTTAGCACTGTCGCCGCGCACCTCCAGGCCTGGGGTTCAATTTCCGCCTTGGGTCTG